>PVKS010012497.1:0-53593 GCA_004027875.1 Aplodontia rufa
CTTTCCAGGGGACTTAGAATCAGCACATTACAGTGACACAGCAATATCGATGTTCATAGCAGCACAATTTACTATTGCTAGGCTATGGATACAACCCCGGTGTCCCTCACAGGAAGAATGGATCCAAAAACTGTGGTACATTTATACCATGGAATATTACACAGCAATTAGAAACAATGATATTGCAGCCTTCGAGGGTAAATGGATGGTTATGGAAGAGATCATGATGAGTAAAATCAGCTTAACCCAGAGATCTAAGGGTCGATTGTCTCCACTCATCTGTAGAGGTGGGGACTAGACCCTGAACAATGAGAAAGTTGGTCTAGAAACATGAGTTAAATCCAGAGAAGATGTAATGCTTTACAGTCTAATACTTTTTTAGAGTTATAATGGGAAGGGGAAGGGAGGGATAAGGGAAGGTAATTGGGGAGGGCACTCCTGGGGATAATTGCAATATCCAGAATATATACACATTTTATATTATTTTGTTAAAATCATGTAAGGTTGCTCAAAAATAAAAATAAAAATAAAAAAGTCAAGAACTTATGGGGCTTGAGTGGTGGCTCAGCAGTTGGAGCACTTTGCCTGGCATGTGTGAGGACCTGGGTTCAAACTTCAGCACCACATAAACTAAGTGTCAGAAACAAAGGCCAGATGAATAAATAAGTAAAATTGATTCTTTCTCTCTTTTTTTTAAAAAAGAACTTATGCTCAATGCTACTGTTTAGACTAACATTTAAAATTCATTTACTAGCATACTCTTTAACCCCCTGGCCCCAGGAAGCCAAATAATACTTATGCAATCATTTAATTCTGGAAAATTCACAATCTTTTATATATAGCTATATATCTATATCTATATCTATCTGTTATAATGTTATAGTGGGGAAATATAGAAGAATCAGGGATCTGGGGTATGGGTGTAGTAGGGGTGATACTGGATGAGGATCAAATGTATATCATATTGTTACTTTACATGCATTTATGATTGTACAACTCAACTCCTCAATAAAAAAATAATTCATTTAGAAAAAAAAGCCTGTTAGAACTAATAAATGAATTTAGTAAACTGCAGAACACAAAATCAGCATTCAAAACCAGTTGTGCTTTAATCCATTAACAACAAACTATCTGAAATTTAGTAAGACAATTCCATCTATAATAACATCAAAAATAATAAAATACTTAGAGAATAAACAACTAAAGAGGTGAAAGATGTGTACTGAAAACTACAGCAAATGATGAAGTAAATTAGACACAAATAAATGGAAAGACATCCCATGTTTATGAATTGGAAAACAATACTGTTAAAATGTCCATATCACCCAAACCATTCATTCCACAGATTCAGTGAAATATTTTGTAAAATCCCAATAACACCTTTACAGAAATAGAAAAATTAATTTTATAACTAATTATAGAACTTTGGAACTACAAAAGATCAAAAATAGCCAAATCGTTCTTGAAAAAAAAAGAACAAAATTGAAGTCATCAGTTACTGATTTCAAAGTGTATTACAAGTCACAGTATTCAAATCAGTACAGTACTTGCATAAAGACAAACAAATGGGCCAATGACAAAGAATAATGCACCTGTACCCAGTGAAGTGATCTTCAGCAAAGGCTTTAAGAACACATAATGGACAGTCTTTCCAAAAAAAAAAAATCATAAGGGAAAACTGGATACCACATGATAAATGATGAAAGTGGACCCTTATCTTAAACAATACCCAAAAATCAACTCAAAATTGATTAAAGGCTAAGAGCTAAAACTAAACTTTCTAGAAGAACCTATAGGGCAAAAAATTCCTGGCCATTGATCTTGACAATGATTTATTTTTTGGATATGACCCTGAAAGCATAGGCAACAAAAACGGAAATAAACAAGTGATCATGCATCAAACTAAAAAGTTTCTGACTGGCAAAGGAAACCATCAACAGAATGAAAAGGCATTCCAAATGAAGGTGGGAAATGTTTGCAAACCATATATCTGATGAAGGGTTAATCTCCAAAATATGTTAGGAAATTCTAGAATTCAATAGCAAAAAAAAAAAAACTAATAGCCAAATTTTAAAATGGGCAAAAGACTTGAATACATAATTCTTCAAAGAGGATATATGATGGCCAACAAGTATATGAAAAGATGTTCAATATCACTAATCAGAAAAATGCAAATCAAAACCACAACAGAATACCATGTCACACCTGTCAGAGTGTCAAAGAAAAATGATAATGTTGACCAGGATGTGGAAAGGTAATTGCAATCCATGCACATTGTTGGTAGGATAGGTAAATGGTACAGCCACTCTGGTAAAAAGTATGACTGTTCCTCAAAAAATTTAATAATATAACCACCATGTGGCCCAGCAATCTCACTGTTGGGTATTTATTCCAAAAATTTGAAATTAGGATCTCAAAGAGATATCATCTGAGTTTGTTGCAGCTTTGTTCACAATAGCCACATGTAGTTCCATGTCCACTAAATGTCCATCAACAGATTGATAAAGAAAATTCGTGGTATACATGCATTGAATACTATTCAGCCTTTTAAGAGAATGAAATTCTGCAATATAAGACAACTTCAATGGATTCTGAGGACATTATGCTAAGTGGAATAAACTAGTCACAGAAAGACAAATACCATAAGATTCCACTTATATGAGCTATCTAAAATAGTCAAATTTACAAATTCAAGGAGTGGAATAGTGGTTTCCAGGAACATAAGGGTAGGTGATGCTATCTGTCAGTATAGGTATCTGGTTTTTTAGTAAGATGAATTTAACCCACTGTTTGGAAAAGTACCAAAATCACCCAATATCACCCAATATAACTTCTTTCCAGTTCTTTTCACTAACCTTACAGCAAGGATGAAAAAATTTTCCAGCTGAATAGAACCAATGAATTCTTGAGTATTTAGCCATACCAATGTTTATAAATTACCGATCCTCATTCTGAAACCAGGATGGAGAAACAAAAAAGAAAGACCAAGCAGATGATTAGAGCGTTCCAATCTCACTAGCTGTTGCACAGCACACTCCTGATTCCAACTTGACCCTTTCCATTTCTCTTATCTATCTCAAAAGACTAAGGAGCTTAATATAAATACAAAATAGAGGCAGGGGAAAAAAAAGAGTACAATTCAATACAACTTCAAAGTCTTCATTTCTATTGCTTTGTCTTATCTGCTTACAATGTATTGTTTATTTATTAATTTATATATTTATACAAGACATCCCTTGATACATTTTAGTTCATGCTTTCCTGATATGAAAACTTAATATATAGGGGCTAGAGCGGTGGCTCAGTGGTTATGGCGCTTGCCTGGCATGTGTGAGTATGCGAGTTCAAACCTCAGCATCACGTACACAACAAAGTATCTGAGGAATAAAAATCACATGAAAACTAAATAAAAATTGCTTCTCTCTTTCTCTCTCTCACTGTCCTCTCTATCTTTATAAAAAAAAAAGAAAACAATATATGGAAGCATAACTCAACAGCTGTTTTTCCCCAAAAGATGCTGAGAGTTGCTGTTTATCTCTCTATTTTTTAGAACTACCTGTAAACTGCAAAATCATCCTTACTCTTTCCTTTCTGTCTCCTGACATAGAAATCCACCATACCGCATACATCTTCAACCTAGGAACAAATCATCTCAGAAAGCCTTTGGTTTTATTAGCATCTGTCTAATTCGACTTATGCAGACTTGTGTCTTTTCCCACCACAACATTGTAATAAGTGTTTACATACTACCACTCCCCCAAGACTCAGCTTATAAAATTCTGTCTTGGAACTAATTATCCTTCAAGACAATCCCACTCTCCACGGACAGAGGCAAAAACATCAAATCCTTATGTTTACATGGGTTCAGAGCTCCTCCTTGTGGATTCTGTATGGAAATGCTGCTGCTTCCTAAACTGATCAATTCACCATAGGAAAAATATTCTAAGTGATACCTTTGTTTCAAAAAAAAAAAAAAAAAGATACTCAATTTTTGAAAACTTGTACAAATTGAATGATTCGTTTAGTGTGTAATTGTACTGACTAGATAAATACTCACTAAAAGATAATATTTAATTTTGGGTTAGATGCTTGTTGGCTCATTGTCCAACAGGACAATACCAGTGTCTGATGAATCATCTTTTCCTCATATGCTACCATGTTGGAAACTGGAATTCGGAGACCCAGTGAATGTGTGGCATAGCCATTCATGAGACGTGATATGTTATGCTACCCTTCACATTTTTAAAGGATTCACTATTTTGATGTTACATACCATTACACAACAAGACGGGGATTGCATGCGGTGCTGCTTCATAGGACTCTGCAGCTGCCCAGGCACTCATTCGTAAAAGCCCTGCAGGTGGGACTTCTGCTGCAGTCATCTTCCTAAAATTCTCAATAGTTTTATGTATCTTGTAAGTTAAGGCCAATGGGCAACACAGCACATTCTGTGCCTCAGAAGCAGCCCTGCCTCCCAGGGCCTTCCTGGTTCTTCACACGGGGCTCCGGACTCTCTGTACTCTTGTTCCACCCACCCGCACCCCCATTCCCACCCACACCCAGCTACTACTGCTGCCATCCTCCTCCCCAGTGCAGTCTGGGTGAGCTTGTGAAGAGCCTTCAGGGTCTTGCACACAAAAGCACAAAAGCCCTGTCCAGGGAGGGGCAGAACAGTGGCCTTTGCCTTTCTGTGCTGGCACCTCCACAGTTCGTCGGAAACTTGGCCAGGGCAAGGCTCTCACCCACCCCTAATCGGGGTGCGTGGAGCATCCCAGTGAGGAGATTGCAATCCCTTGCGGTTCATCTGTTCATTGCTGGTAAAGGCAATGGTCCCATAGGAAAGGAGATCAGTTTTTCTGGGGGTTTTGGTACTGGTGGCAGGAGGACGCTCCCTGGCAGCCACCGGGCTTGTACACAAGTCACAAAGTGGGAACCCAGACACCTAAGAGGGTCTATACTCCAGGAAGACCTATATTAAGCAGCAAATAAAGGAAAACATGACAGATCAAGAAGTACTGAGGGGGAAAAGGGAAAAGTTTTATATTTTTAGTACCTTTGGCAACAGCTTTTCTTTTAAACAAGGATCCCACGTTGAGATCACCAAGTGATGTAAGCAATCTGATTATACGCTTTCATAAATGTTTCAATTTTTTTCTGAAATTCATCTTTTTCCTGTTAAATTCCTTGTCTAACTGGACATAGAAAAGCTGTTACAGATTAAGAACAAATGATTTATTACTAGCCAATCCAGAGGATGGCTCCACAACACATAATCCCAGTTTCTGAAACCACTTTTGTAGTTTGGTGTGTTTGTTTTTATTTTTTGTTTCTGTTTTGGGGGTACTGGACATTGAACCCAGGAACTTTCCACCTCTGGGCTACAACACTAGCACCTCTCCTTTGTGTGTGTGTGTGTGTGTGTGTGTGTGTGTGTGTGTGTGTGTGAAAGAGAGAGAGAGAGAGGGACCCTATATTCCCTAGTCTGGCCTTGAACTTGGGATCCTCCCATCTCAGCCTCCCAAGTAACTAGAATTACAAGCACCCAGCACACCTTTGTAGTTTTAGATAAAATATTCCATGGAGTAGAACCAATTGTGCTTAAAGAAGCTGTCACACAAACACATTTAGGTGGCTTAATTTTTTCTTTCTCAAAATATTTGCAATTACGAATCCTCATCGGTATGCAACAAAATTCTTAGCACTAACTGGAGATACACTAACTCTTCAAGGCCTAAAAGCTTACATTTTCTTCTAAATAACTGAGAAAGGTTTTAGAAAAGGTATGGATTAAAGTCTGGAAGATGAGGTCATATTTCTAGAGTAGTATGGAAAAGAAAAGAAGCTTTGAAGAGTGGCTTACAGATAAAATAGGGCAGATTCCCAGGATGTGCAGGGAGAACAGGAAAGTATATCTCGGGAGGTGAGGAAATGATATTGACAAAATGCTTCCCGCATCTAAAGCATTGACAATGAAGAGCGAAACACGGAGACGCTGAAGGATTTAAGGGATTAAAATGACAATCTCAGTGACAAGATAGCTGGCATTGCATTTAGTACTGAATTAAGGGGAAAGAGATTCACGAAGAGAAAATGACGCTTGCATGGTGTAACTCTAATGTAATGCAAAGAGACTGACATCTATTAGCCACAACAGAAAGCCACTTTCGTTGGAATATAGCCACATTATATATGTACATACACATGTATGCACATGTATGTACACATACTCCTACGTATGAACACATGTGCGCGTGTGTATGCACATATATAAAAGGGTAGATTACAAAGGACCAGGGACTGGAGAATCCACTCGGCAATATAGAGTAAGAAATGCAAGACCCCTCTCTGATCAATGAAAGGCAGGATTTTAAGCACTAATGAGACAGGTGCAGTGTGTTACTAGCAACTCTGAGATGCGCCACTAGAGGAGCTGGCGTCCCTCGGAGACACTAAGGAAGGACGCTTCTAAGTGCTGAGCAGGACAGAGTTCACAACCCTAGCAGCAGACCTGGTGATGTTCCACATGTCAATGAACCAGGTTCAGGGGAGGCTCCTACTTCAAACAGCCCGCACTCAGCTGGTCCTCCTTCGTCCCACCTGGTTCCTTTAGATGAAGGATACTACTCCAAATCCAGAAGCTCTGCCTCTCCTCTGGTGCGCCAGGCCAAGGTGGACTTAGATCAATCAGCCTTTCCTTGGATGCACAATCACTCACACTTAGCAAAAAAAAAAAAATAATCTTTATAAGATCAAAAAAGTACTTCAGTTCTTAAAGTTCCCTTTAAATTAGTTGTTTAATCTAAACAGGCATTTTTTTAGCCAGAAACAGAGTCAGAACACACTGGACATGTAAGTCACGTAAACCTTTGCCAGAGTTCACAGTTAAGTTGGAATGAGCCGTAGACAGTGTGCGAAGAAATGTACACGTGAGCTCTTTATTAGCCACCACCTCAGTTACAATGTTGATGGATATTCTATTCACAGACAACTCCACAAAATCCAAATAATTTGAATTTACAGCATAATTGATTATAGCTTGCTTTATTATGTTTCCTTTACATTTTTAAGATATTATATTTCACTGAACAAACTTTTGATTTTATTACTGGTAGAATTTTTCTTGATATTTCTTAACTTCTTGAAGTTACCCAGACCACTGAGTTTAGTGAGAAGTTGACATCACTCTAGTATCTCAACCTCTGAATTGCAGGGGGGGAGATGAATACTAAGAAATAGGGGTCTTACTTCTTTGGTTCAATTCTCAATCCCACCTTCCACAGAAAGTTAAAAGTCTATCATTTTGTGCCTTGAAAGTTATATTTTTCTAACAAATGTGGGAAAATTGAATATTCTCTTATTTGAAGTAGTCAGCTTCTAAACTCACTTCCGTAGCTTAATGAAAAGATAATCAGATTTTTCTAAGAGAAGCAGTGTTCAACTCTGCCAGACCATCCCATCTGACAACATGACATAGAAGAAGTTTTCTGAACATTTTTGTTTTATGAATCTCTTTGGTTGTTTGGTACGAAACTTAGGTAACCTATCACAATACTATTTCCAAATGCATAAAGCAAAATGTACAGGAGTTTAAAGGATGCAATTATACTGAAATATAGTAACCAAGTATATTTCTAAATTATTATAAAGCATTCATTTCTTTATTAGTATACTAATAAGCAATTTCAGCAAAGGATCTAACAATCACCAAGACTTTAAAGAATGATGAACAAGCCAGGTGCCGTGGTACATGCCTATAATACCAGTAGCTAAGGAGGCTGAAGCATGAGGATTCCAAGTTTGAGGTCAACCCAGCAATTTAGTAAGATCTTTTCTCAAAATTTAAAAAAAAAAAAAAACTTTTTTTACATGGCTGGGAATGTGACTCAGTGGTCAAGTGCTGCTGTGTTCAATTCCTGGTACCAAAACCAAAAAAGAATGAAGAACAAGAAAGATATTTCCAGAGATGGCTACAACAAATGTGACATTGTGACATGAAAATATCTGTGGTTTCTGGTGATGTCGAAAGCATAGGAACTAATAATGCTCACTTGGTTTTTTGGCTACAATTGTAATTAAAGGAAATACTGAGCTTTAGTAAAATGTAATTTTCCCACTCCAAATTCTTGAACCCCAGTTTTCTGTCTTTGAACACTCCAGGGGTCCATTGAGCAGGTTAACTGCTTGAGTTAGAGGGATTTAAGAGCTTAAGGAAGCAATGAAAAATTAGCTAATTTGATCATTACATCACTTATGGTACATTCCCCAGCACCTAGATAATTGCAGTGACTTAAATACTGATAAATATAATTGCTGCTTTTAATACAAATATAGAATTAGCCTTTCCATTCAAATCCTTGAATTTCCCTGAGTGTTCATTACTTCCTAACGTGGAGATTCTGTTATACTGAAACTATGAAGTGAATTCTATATGAAGCAGGTTCATCTTGAATTACTTCCAAGGATACTTAAATATCAAAAAGCTTGCCTCCTAGGGACTCTAACTCCAAGGTAGAACCCAAGCATGAAATCCATGGACAATATTACAAGGAGGCTTCCATGTAGCTGCTCCACTAAATCAAATATGCTTCTAATTGCACAGTGCACAATGTTTAGACTTTCACAGATTAGCAGTTGATTTCCTGGCAAAACTTTGTAAACACTGAATGTTAATCAATTGCCCTCTATAAAGCAGAATATTTCAATTGCATACCAGACATAATTTCCTTCTCATAAACACCAAAATGTTTTTCTAAAAGGAATTTAGCTTCCAAATACAGTCTGTTTTGGTTCACAATTTTCCATGCCTATAAACTGCTAAAAATGCTAATTGATTACCTTACTCATTTGTTTTGCAAGAACTTTATCATAAATCTTAATAGTAACAATTTACTTCCTCTACTCTAGACCAAGTTACACCATTAATCAAGCTGGGATGGCTTGAGTTGAGAAATAAAATATTTCAGTGAGCAATTGTTTAATGGAGAAGAAAATGTTTTGTTCCAACTATGATCACTTATGTAGGAGTGCCCTCTAGTGGAGTCTCATATGTAAAACTGGAAACCAGCTTCCCAAGCTGATTTGGGAAAGTACATTTCTTATTTAAAAAAAAAAAAAAAAGTTATATGTATATTTAGTAGAATTTTTAAATTCTCAGCAGAAGTATCCAGGCAAACATTTCCTAGAAAAAAATATTTGAAAAGCACATAGCACTTTGTGAAGTTTTACTTTATGAGAACTGAGAAGGCTGGTCTGAGGGTATAAAGCAAGATGTGTCACTATTAAGTCTTACTAAGTTCCTGTTGTTTGAACTATTCTAAGAAAATGCACACCTGTGATCCCAGCAACTCAGAAGGCAGGGGCAGGAGGATCTCAAATTCAAGGCCAGCCTCAGTAACTTAGCAAGACCCTAAGCAACGTAGCGAGATCTGTCTCAAAATAAAAATAGAAAGGGCTGGGGTTGTGGTTCAGGGGTTAAGTGCTCCAGGGTTCAATCCCTAGTGAAAAAATAAAAATAAAAGATACATTGTTCACAAGAGGAGAATAACACAGATTCTCTCTAATAGAAAGAATAAGTAAGCATTCTTAAGGAGTAGAAAACTTGACACAAAATGGCTGTGACAATAACACTTCATAAAATAAGAAGTCTCCGGGCCTTGTGGATTCAGGATAGGTTGATTCAGCAATCAATTCAGGGATGTCATCAAACTTGAAGTGCAGCCGAATGGTGGTGCACACCTGTAACCCCAGTTGCTCAGGAGACAGAGGCAGGAATCATGAGTTCAAGGCCAGCCTGGGCAACCCAGAAACCCCTCATCCCCAAAAAGAAAAAAAAGGGAAGTATGAAAGATGTCAGCGGGAGCAGCCACCTCACATTGTTCAGAGTGGCTGTCACATGGTAACGATGAGCAGCAGATCTACTTTTAGTCCGTTGTTTGAATTCTCTATTGGCAATGCAGTCCCTTATTGTTCTTATCATCCAGTGTCCAATAACGAAGAAGAAAATGAAAAAATTGCATTTTTCTATTAATTCAAGGAGGGAGAAGAATATGAGCAGAAGACAGTCTCCACTAATTGAGGTTTACACATCCTGATGGACAGAAATGCAAAGCACCCATCCACAGCAGCAGAGAGAGTCCTTGGGGAGCCACTCGTCACCCTGTGGGCCTGCCCTCTGGGAGGATCTCTCTCCCGCTTTCACTCTTGGTTCTCCGGTTTTTGTCCTCTGGGATTTCATCCTTGCCACTGTCCTCATGACTCCATGAGCTGCTGGAAGGAATGGCATCTTGGCCAGTGCACATCTTCAGCAGCTTGATGCCTTTTGTATTCCATTCCTCATCCAATCATCACCCCAGAAACATGACTCCTCTTCACTGGTTGAAGAAACAAAGGGCCATGTGGAGCGAGCTGTGTAACATCCCATAAGTTCTTATTTAGGAGAAGGGAAGAAACCCACAAGGAATAAGTGATATGTAGACAATTGTATAAATAAATAGTGTGTGCTACAATGATTCTGTAAGCTAAGCTTATATGTTTCTATATGCAGATATATGAAAACCAAGTGGGGTTTATTCCACAAAGACATAGGGTGTTATAAAACACCTCATTGACATATCTAAGTAGAAAAATTATAGGACAACTGCCTTACATACTAAAATGGAAATAGATGATTATTTTCTGACACATCTGCAGACCTCTTTTTATTGCAGCAGTATTCACAGTAGCCAAGAAATGGAAACAACTGAAATGTCCACCAATTCAAGAATATATAAAGAAAATGTGGTACATAAACACAATGGAATACTATTCACCCATAAAAAAGAAAGAAATCCTATCATTTGAGACAGCATGGATGAAATTGGAGATCATTATGCTTAGTGAAATAAGTCAGGCACAGAAAGACAAGTGCCACTTAATCTCACTCTTATGTTGAATATGAAAGAGTTGCTGTCAGAGAAACTAAAAGTTGAATGGTGGTTATCAGAGGTTAAGGAGAGTGAGCAGGGGAGGAAAATGTGGGCAAGTTTTGTAAATGGGTACTAAACTGTGGTTTAAATAGAAGTTTTATTGTGCTATCACACAGTGGGGTAACTATAGACATGATGGTGAATGGTATATCTCAAAAGGCTAGAAGAAAGGATTTTATATGTTTCTACCATTAAGAAGTGATAAATGGGGGGCTGGAGCGGTGGCTTGGCGATTGCAGTGCTTGCCTGGCATGCGCAGGTACACGGGTTCAAACCCCAGCACCCACATACACAACTAAGTATCAGAGCAATGAAAGTCATGTGAAAAACTAAATAAAAATTGATTCTGTCTGTCTGTCTCTCTCTCTCTCTCTCCCTCTCACTGTCCTTCTCTCTAAAGAAAAAAAAGAGAGAGAAAGAAAAAAAGAAAAGAAGTGATAAATGGGGTTGAAGCCATGGCTCAGCAGTAGTTATGGCACTTGCCTGGCAATCGAGGATGTAGGTTCAAACCCCAGCACCACGTACACAAGGAAGTATCCTAACAACAAATGCCACTTGAAAAAACTAAATAAAATTGATTCTCTCTCTCACTGTCCCTCTCTATTAGAAAAAAAGTGATAAATGTTTGAGTAGATAGATATGTTTAACTTATTACACAATGTACAGATTTATTAGAACATCTCATGGGTACCCCATCAATACATACAATTTTCATATTATGTGTCAATTAAAAATAAATTTAATAATTTAAAATAAAAATATGAAAAATCCTTAAATAATCTGTTCTTTGAAAATTTTGTAAAATCTATCTATAAAAAAATCATGTGTACCAGAAAATACTTTTTGCAATAATAAACTAATAAAGAAATGATAAATTAGGAGCATGAGTTCAGCAGACTCTGGCTTCTGGGATCTCTTATGCTCCACAGTGAGAGGGGTGTAACCTGTCAGCTTCGGGGGAGTTCTTGCTGGCTTTGCACTGTAGGACTAAGCCACTCATCGTGTGAAAGTGGGGCCCTGGTACACTTGGACTGAATCAGTTCAGGACTGCCGACCACTGTCATTTAGTAGCTGAATTGCAGAGATCTTGCCACTGAGGATTTTAAAAATATGCTCTGGCTAATCCCAAAAGAATCACTTTACTTTTAAAGTACTTTGAAAATACACTGTCATAAAAACCAAACATATGTTCGGCACAGGTTTATCTACTATATTCACTTGAATATTCTTGTGGAATCTATCAATATGTCTAAGCTTTTATACAAAAATATGACTTCCTTAATGGAAGCAATTGGAAGATAATCAATTTCCTCTGTACACTGGGGCTGCAATAACGAGATGCACAAAAAGGGTTAGCCAGCTCTGACCCCCTCACGCATTTCATTACCATAGCCCCATTCAGGGTGCCTCCTTTATCTCTGAACGTGACACGTTAGAGTCAGATATTGCTTAATCACTGGGTAACAGGGCCAGGATGCTTGAATAGCAACTATTTTACATGTGTATTAGCATCTTTCCTGCAGTGGAAGTATAGGGTTACCTGAAGAAAGCAGAACTAGGAAGCAGGGAAACAGGGTCTATCCAGTCCTACAAACTCATGCACAACAGAGGGCAAGGCACAACCACTATGGGGCTCAGACACCATATTTGCAAATCAGAGGATGGCTCAAAAATGTATTGCACTATGTAATTCTGCTCTGCAGGGGACGAAAAGAGGAAAATGGAAAGGGGGGAAATACCATTAAAAATGAGATGACATCCTGAATTTGTGCAGCCCCAAAAACCATGTCAGTGGAGCTATGTTCATAGACTTGGGGACTCTTTTTGTTCAAGCACACCCTTTTCATACCCAAGTCAGGAAACAAAAGGAATCACAGGAACTATCTGGAGTCACTACTTTAAACAAGCAAGCGATTGACACCAAGCAAGGTCGCAGGACAGGTTCTGATTCCATCCAAGGGCTTCAGCCTCCTCGGTGTCAGTGACACAAGGCCTCTGAGCTGAGCAGCTTTGTAACTTGGCCTGGGCCACTTAACTCTTTCTTGCTCTCAGTTCCCCATTCACAAAATGAAGTGCTGCCTAAAGTCACCTTTTTTTAATCCTGTAATTGTGATTTATTGTTGTCTCTGGTTATAAAATATATAACTTTAGTAGAAAATTTGGAAAATACAGAATAAAACAGAAATCAATCCCAATTGCCATTCATAGAAATAATTATATACATATCATATATATAATTGTATATATGTAGTGTGAACAGTGCTAAGCTGTTACTTCATTTGGATTTTTAATCATCCAAGAAAATAAGTGAAAGAAAATGATTTTTTTCAAGAAAAAAAAATCAGACTACACAAAGAAATCTGGCCAATGGCAGAGTGATGATACACTGTCTCCTCATAGCATCTTGAAGTGCCTCGATTATTTTTAGTCCTAATGTTTAAAAACAAAGTTTAGGGGATACTTTAAATAGCAGTTGCAATCTGAATTCTTCTCTTAGTATTACAAATTATTTTTTATAAATGTCTTTTAACAGAAAGAAATGGATGTTTCCTAAATCTATCATTTAATTATATTATTTCATTTTACATGTTATTTATGTATATATTTATGTTATATTAACTAGATAGGTACAGTTCTCTTTCAATCACAAAGCAAATACGACAAGATTGAACACAAAGATCTACTGGAGGGTAAGAAGTTTCACTTGGGAGACGGATTCCCAAGGCGGGCATCATAGCCCTCATTGCTACCCAATGAACTGATTATCTTTTGCTGAATGCATAATCTAGGGTTTCTCTTTGTGGTGCACCCTACAACCTGAGCCAGGCAGCTTCAGGAACCTGGAAATACTGGAGCCACCAGGAAAGTTGAGGTGCTACACAGCCTTGCCTCCAAATCAGCTTTCCTGAGCAGGTAACTGAGTGCTTTCCCCTCCGTGGCACCATTAGTCTCAAGTTGACTTCTTCCATGGATGTTCTACCTCACTTAAAAGTGGACAACCCCTGGCAACCCCTTGAGACTCCCCGCATGCTGAAGGGAAAGCAGGGCTTGGGCACACAGTCAGCCTGTGCGGCTCTCCAGCTGTCCATCAGACCCAAGCAGGAGCACTCTCTCAGATCAAGTGTTGGTGCCAGGCAAGTGCGAGGAAGAGGTCCCGAAGGGTATCAGCATTCAGTGACCCCTTCTTCCCATAGGTTCCACTCTGCAGAACTTTCTATCACTGACACATGCTGCTCAGGTGATGGCCAGAGTCTTAAAGGGTCTGTACACATTGTTGAAGAGTTTCTAAGGCATGTTGCTGGTCAAAGCAGATGCCTGTCCCATAATCTAATGTTTGGGGCTGAGCAAAATCTTCACATAAAGTAAGAAGTGCATCCCATACTGTTCAAACTAACCATGTACACTGCAAAGCTTGGTGTTTGGAAGGCTTTTAGTTCAGAAATTTACTTTCAACAGGCTAGGAGAATTATCTCACATGACTTCCATGAACAATACTTGGGTAGTTAACCATTGATTCTGATTAAGTTAATCCTCAGACTCTAATTACTCAGACATGTGACTGTCTAGGGTAGATGGTATCCTATCCCTAATCTGAACAATAAGAATAGCATCATCATGACATGGTAGCAAGACAGCTCTGAGGAGGTGTCAATCTTTTCTTCATCTCAGCCTATTCAATGGTGAAAATTCAAGAGAGATTCAAAGTTATCATGAGGCAGCTTATTGAATGTAAGTTGCAATCCAAGCCCCATAAAGTCTGTCCATGACCATGAGGTTGCAGTGGCCTTTGAGGCAAGCCTTAGCATGTTCACTGACACCTGCACAATGGTCTCTGGGACCATTAGGAGATCTGTAAGTACAGGGGGAGGCAAGATGGCTGCAGCATTGAACTTAAGGCAAACCACCCAATGTGAAGCAGGAGAAGAACATCTGGTTGGTGAAGACCAAAAAAGGTGGAACCCAGTTCTCCTGGCAAACATCAAACAGCAATAAATTTGGAAGCAGTACTGTCTCCTGTGTCTTTATCTGCTCACAGACGACCCACTCTCTCTCTTGAGACTACTCTTTGCTGGAGATTTTACTTTCACTTGTAATACAATTTTCTTGCTTTATTTTTTGCATCTGACTTGAAATTTTCTTTCATCAAGGCACAAGGACTAGGGTTTGGAGCTTCCACTCCTAACACTCCTGTGACAAAGTCAAGTCCCAGAATTATTCAAAAAATACATTTTTGCTTTTTTCCTTATTAACACATTATTTTCACCTGCTATTTTATTGTCTTTTCCCTAGCTTCTTGACTATCTAATTTATTCACTTTAAGTTTTCCAAGCTTTTGATACTATGAATTTTCTCCTGTGTACAGCTTTAGTCATACTTTCAGTGTCAGTTTTTTCAATATGCATAGTTCTAATATTTCATAGTTTTTCTAAGTAGACTATTAATAGCAGTTCAAATCTCCCTTTGATCCAGTCCAGAGGCTAAGTATATGATATAAAATACATATAATTTAATCTTTCCTTTTACTTTCTTATATTATTTAATATAATTGCATTATATTCAAGTATAAAGTGCTGTATTTGTACCAGCAGGTTGAGGTCTGAGGAATCTAAGAATATTTGAGTCCTAAAGCTGAATCTCGGTCAAAAAAATCACTAATGTCATCATCTGCATCTAACTCTTAAAGTCAGCTTTGACATATGCAGAGCAGAATCTCTGGAAAGCATAACATGGCTGGTTTTCTGCAAAATTAATAACTCAATCAAAGGACAAAGCAATCACATCCTGAGTAATGACCCTGTCCCTCAGGAAATTTCTTTCACTGCTGTGGTTACCAGTGTCTTTGACCTGACAGCAGCATGATAAATGTCATCTATTATTTATAAATCAGTCACACAATGGATTCATAGAGGGTTCTTTGTCACAGACCCTAACTTTTCATCTCCACTGCATTTAGTTTACTGATGGGATACAAAGAGAAGTAGCCCTAACCATTCCAGGAAGGCATTGGGGGATGCTCTGTGTGAACATTGACTCAGAAAGCTTGTTATTCACTATCATCAGAGTGTGACTTTTCACAGAGATGACACCTGAACAAAACAGCCCACAAATTTTGCTTAACCAATGTTTCTGTTTGTTTGTGGTGCTGAGGATTAAACCCTGGGCCTGGACAATTACTCTACCACTAAGCTGAATCCCCAGCCCAACAACTGAGTTTTAACATGACTCACTAGGCACTAAAAAAGTTAGATTTTATTTCTAATATTACGTTGGCATGATTAATGGGCTCTTTCTGAATAAATCTCCTTTTAAAGAGTTTGTCAGAGTCCAATAACACCCTGATATATAGGTAATATTAATGAGGTTACACTGCCAGACAAGGTGGTGGCAGGGGAGCAGATGCTGACAGCTGAGAGATTGTAGATCCATAGGCAGATAAACGGAAACGTAGCTACCAGATCCCATCAAGGCATCTGACCAGTGGGCTCCAAAACAACTTGGCAATAGAATAGTTTTGCAGTCCTCTGGCTCTTAATAACTCTCATTGGAGTTCAAAGAGTATCTCTTGCCCTACTGAAATATTAGCTCACTCTAAGTACCACCTAAATGCATAGTTATGATTGCTAGCTGTTGCAATGTGTGATTTGTCAAAGGGCATTCCTGTGCCTCACCTGGGATGGCCAGGTGTAGTCCAGGGCTCCAGGGGAGAGGACATTATGTTAAAATAGTCAAATCTTTTTCAAAGCCCTTTAATTATTTCCAAGCCTCGCCAATTAGGTCCAGTATTGCCAGACACTATTGGGCATATAACCCTAGTATTTAAAATGCTATCTTGGAAAAAAATCAAAATAATGTTTTCTGCAGCTGTATGTTTCACTGATAACTTCTTCATAATTATATCTAGTATTCAAATTTAGGTTTGGCTTTGAACTGATAAAGTCTCATATCAAAATAAACTAGGAAAATCATGTATTTCAGAAAAATAGTATTTCTTTATGAAATAGTGCAAAAATAGTGATTTTATGTAATTATTTTTCCTTGGAACTATGTGTAATATTACTAGAGGAAATCTAAACTCAGTTGAATTGAATATTACTTCTAATACTGTTCAGATACTGTCAATAAGAGTAGCAGCTATATATATATATATATATATATATATACACACAATGGAGTATTATTCAGCCATGAAAAGAATGAAATTCTATCATTTGCAAAAACATGAATGAAACTGGAGGACATTATGTTAAGTGAAATCAGGTATGGAAAAATAAACACCACATGTTCTAACTTGTAAGTAGAAGCTAAAAGCTACCTCAAAACTATAAAGAACAGAATGGTCCTCACCAGAGCCTAAGAAGTATGGGGAAGGAGAGCACATGAGTAATGGATATAGGAATGCAGTTGAGTAGGAGGTACATCTTCTAATGTTCCGTAGCACAAGAAGATAACCATGGTTGACAACACTTCATTTAATATTTCAGATTAGCTAGCGGAAAGGATTTTGAATTTTCCCAACAAAAATAATCGATACATGTCTGAGGCAACAGATGTGCTAATCACCCTGACCGTTGTACATTGTATGTATGTACTGAAGCGTCTCGCTGTACCTCATAAATATGTATGATTACTCTGTTAGTTAAAAATAAAAATGTTTTAAAAAATAATAGCCACCATATTAAGTACTCACATTTTTTAAACAAATTTATGTGACAATATACATTTGTCATCTCTCACTATCCTCATATCCCCATAATGAAGTTAATTCCCCCCTTTCCCAGTTGTGACAGCTGATGACCAGGAAGGTTAAGTGACCTGCCCGAGCTTGCAGAGTTAGAGAAAGGTGGTGCTGGCATCACATGGAGGTGTATCCAGTGCCAAAGCCACACCCTCCAGTCGGGTAAGGGTGGGAAACCCATAGATCTTGTCCAAAGCGTCACCTGTGGCAGATAGCATTGGTGTGAAGGGCACTTTCCCATGGAACTCTTGAGAATTTAAAGAAACAAAAATAGGTATGGGAGGACTGGAGAGGTGGTTCAGCAGGAGAGCAATAACCTGGCACACAGGTTCAAATCCCAGCACCACTAAGGGGTGGAAAAACAAAAACCAGATGAAAACATAAATAAAAATTGACTTTCTCTTTTTCTTTCTCACTCTCTCATATACATATATGAAAATATGATGCCAGTGGCAGCACACACAGATGTGAACATTTCTGCTTTGTCACACCTTTCCGTGGTGAATCAGCATTGGTCACTTACTCCAGACGGTAACTTAAATTTGATATGATATCGGTTATAGTCAATTTTAGACACTTTGGCTAACAAGCCACATCAACCTTTCTTCCATTCAAACATGCATCACAGTATACAGAGGAGTGAAAGTGGTTTAGGTACAACATTGAATGAATCCTCATTCTTCATTAATTTTAAAATAAATCACTTGTGAGCTTTAGTAATTTAATAGTAGAAATCAATTTTTGTGACATATTTCACGGCTAAATTTGATGTATCTTCCTGTTAGCACTACAGCTAGGAATCATTCATGTAGCATAGTGTTGGTGCTCAGATTTTAATCTTATTTGGTGAAAGTTATGCTTTAATTAAATTAATGCACTTTATCAAATTGAGTACTGAGTGACAAAGATTTTTCTCCTCAACCAGGCCCTATTCGGGGTCTTTTGAGCTCTCTTTTTTCGTAGGCCTAAACTTGGGCTCCTATTTTCTCTCTTAAAAATCAGTTCTAGCAAAAATCGTGTTATCATTTAGCCAGGATCCCTCATTCATTACATCCAATAACTCTTGATACCTAATCAGGTTCCTCATCCTCCACCATGCTCCAGTGATGTCTGGTCACCCTGACACACCTCCAGCAAGACTCCTGTTTGGTCAGTTTGGTCAGAATCTCCCCTACCCCTAGTGCTTCCTCTTAATAATTTTCCCTCCACTGCCCTACTCTGCTTCTTGACTATAAACTTACTTCTTAAATTGGACCAAATTTGAACCTTATCCCTGAAACTGCCTCCCATCCAATGTGTGCGTTCTATCTCCTGAGCTACACAAAACTTTTTCAATACTGCTTACATGTGTCAGCCCTAAAAATAATTGAAGACAGTCACCACATTTATTTTTTCTCCTCAGGCTAAAAATCACCATTTATTTCAACTATTTATCGCACATGGGATATTTTAATCTCAGTCTGCTATTTTTCTTGTCCATGTCTGCTTTTTTTGATGCTTCCTCCACACTTAGCATTCTCTCTGGGAACCACTGGCTTCAATTATCTTGACTTCTCAATAAGTATGGCCTTGACTTTCTACTGGGCAAAATGACACAAGACTCTGTTCCATTCTTATCATTTACTCCTTGGAATTTTATATATATATAAAAAGAGAGGGACAGTGAGAGAGAGAGAGAGAGAGAGAGGAACAATTTTTATTTAGTTTTTCATGTGCCTTTTACTGCTCTGAGACTTCGTTGTGTACATGGTGCTGGGATTTGAATTTGCATACTTGTACATGCTGGGCAAGCACCATACCACCGAGCCACCACTCCAGCCCTGCTCCTTGGATTTTAATATTGCTGCTATCATGCTAAAATGATGATTTGGTGTTTGTTTGCTTATTTGCTTGTTTGTTTTAATCGATGTTCCTGGAAATCCAAGAATTCAGGAGAAGTACCTTGGGGTAACAGAAGATGAGCCAAGGGCAGAAGCAGACTCCTCCTACCTCCCTGCAACCACAGCTACTACCCTGGGATCCAACTCTACATCCAGCTTCCACATGGGATTTCATACAATTATTTTAAAGTTTGAATAGCATCACTCTAGAACAGAGAGAGAAATGGTACAAGGATGTCCAGGAGACAGCAGGAATTTGAGGAGCCCAAGAAGACCATAGAACTATGCCAGCAAAAACACCTTGACCCAGCTCCTTCTAAACCATCTGCCAACTTGAGGTGGATGTGCCAATAGCATTCAGAGTCTATCACCTCTGCTCTTAACAATGCAGGCAAGCTCTTCATCCCCGTGAGGATGAGTTTCGCCTAGCAAGACTGGGTAGAGCCAACACACTCCTCTTAACTGACATTAGAGTCACAGAAGGGCAATTCCTGGTATATGGCAAGGACATTCCCTTGAATTAAGAATATACGATGCTTTATTTCCATACCTGGAGGATGAGAAGAAGGTCAATGGCTAGGTTTGCCTGGGCATGGATATGGTCATTATTTGAAGGCTTAATTGTACCCCCAATCCCTGTTCTTCTGAGCTCTTACATATTAGGTCAGACATACTGAGAGTGGGAAATAAAAGAAAATGAAAGAAATTACCCTGTTCTCTCTGGTCTTGATTTCCTGAAGATGAGCTGATGATCCACCTTTTACTTGCTTCTCGGTCAAGCGTTTGAAGCAGCACATGACATTCTGTCTGCCAACTTCCCCATCTCCAATTCGTTCCTCTGTGAGGCACTGTACTGAAGCCGAACGCTGCACTGGACGCCATGACACTTCTTCTCCGCTCACAAGGTCCCCTTCGCGGGCTATGGTCAATTTCGCGCGCCTAACACAAATGGCGCGAACCTGATGCCTGCTTCCTCTTCCTCTTCTCTAACCCTCAAAACTGCCTTTCCTGATAGCGATAGTGACGAAGTTAATGTAGCCATTCCTCAATGGACAGGACAGGCCAACCTGTCGTTCTACTATTGTTCCTTGGATGTCTCCCCTCCCTATAAAAACCCGTGTGCCTTGGTAATAAACAGATTTTGAGCAGCCACCAACTCCATGTTACTGACTCATTTCCCCGGCCGAGCGGAGGGGGCTCCCACCGAAGGGAGTCCAGGGAGAGCTCAGTCGCCTGCTGGGCTCCGGGGACGGTTCGGCTGGTCGGAGCCATCCCACCCGCCCTAGGGAACACCCAAGTTGCGACATTCCTCAAGCTACAAGCAGTCTCCCAAGACCTCCACTCCCTATAGCCTGTAAAGTCACCAGTAGCCTCCTAGCCACCAAATTCACTCACTCAGTTCTCAATAAAGGACTGGGCAACTGCAAACATTTTCTATTTTACCGTGTGTGTGTGTGTGTGTGTGTGTGTGTGTGTGTGTTTGTGTGGTGTGTCCTGCATTCAGACTTAGACGTCATCCACCATTTCCTTTCCCTTGAGAAATTCTTTCCTCCCGCAGTTCCTGAGATTCTTTGCCCAATTGAGTGCTTCCAGTCCCTTCTCTCAATTCTCTTCCTCTCTCCACACTCCCATATTTTGCTGCTCTCTACCCAGAGGACTCCTTACCTCGAATTCACTTTCTCCCTTTGTCATTGCGTTCCCTCGTGTCTTACCATTTTCATTACCTCACTGACTTCAACTTCATTATCCTCTGCTTGAGCATCCCCAAAAACTGAATCCATATGTTTAAATGCCCACTAAACATTCACCTTGGTGTCCCATGGGCATAGAAAGTCTGACACTTCCAAATAGCTCCTCTATCTCCCTAGACTGCTCTCCCCCAATTCCTATCTCATTGAAAGTGATGTTTTTCTCAGTGATCTAACTTGTGAAATGGGAGGGGTCTTTTTGATTAATGCTCCCTGACCAGCCCCCACATCACCCAGTGAGATAGTCCAGGAAAAAGAACACAATTTCCTTCTTAAATGACACTTCTTCTTTTGAGCCATATGAGAAGAATGCTATTTAATACTATTTTGATTAGAATTCTGTTAGAATTCTGGCATTTCAGAATCTCAGTTTTAACAGCTGTGAATGAAATTAGGTAACTATGAAATCGAAAATGTCACTCAAAAAATATGTATATATGTATAGTATTTTGGTACTTGTTATTTAATCCAGGGACATTTTCCCGCTGAGCTACATCCCTGTGATCCTCCTGCCTCAGGTTCTGGAGCCACTGAGATTACAGACGTGCATCACTGTGCCTGGCTTTTATTATTTTTTATTTAATAGTAAATGTAACTCTGCCCCTTCTCTTTTAGTTTCCTCCAGGAGCACGGACTGTAAAGGATGAGGAAATTCATATCAGATTCAAGAGAAGGGAGAGACTCAAATTCCGTCTTAAGAAAAGCGTAGGATTGACCTATCGTCTCATTAAAAATATGTAAAACTGCTGGGCATGATGGCTATCCCAGCAGCTTGGAAGGCTGAGGCAGGAAGATCACAAGTTCAAGCCAGCCTCAGAATTTAGCAAAGCCCTGAGCAACTTAGACCATGACTCAAAATAAAATATTTAAAGGGTCAGGGATGTACCTCAGTGGTAAAGTGCCCTTGAATTAAATCACCCAAATAGCTTGTCACATCTTCATCTACTCACACTGACTCTATCTAGCAATCTTTTCCCTTTCTTTTACTTTTCCTGGTCAAATACTTATCCATTAATTTTCCCAATCTTTCTACCTATTTCCTACTTTCCCCAACGTCAGGTAATTTTAAATGCCTGTAATCCAGCTGGTGACAACAGAACTATCCTTTCATCACTAAAGGGAGGGGAGATTTTGTGTAAGCAAATCCAAAATAATTACCTTAATTACCAAAAAGTGGAAGAACTCTTTCTTTATGAATAAACTTTGTTCCCAGCACATCTGTTTATGTATGGTATGTAGTTGAATGGCAACTCATCCACACCATCTTCCCACTAGCTACTAAGTCTGGAAGGACACAAAGGAATTCGCACTCTGACTTTTATGCCTCCTCCATAGAAATAAATCACCTCTGTCACCTCCCTACACACCATGTACATTGCCGTGGGTGCTCCAAAGTAGTCCCTCCAACATTTCCACCAAAAGTCAAAATACAGGACGACATGCTGAATGGCAGAGAGAGGAGCTGGATAGTTCTACTCCCCTCAAAGACAGTGTTTAACTGGTGAAAATTATAAAAATGCAATCATTTAAATTCTCTAGAAATTCCCTCCGAAGATGGAACAAATTAATAAATGGGCTAAGTCTTGGTGAGAATAGCAAGTCTGGCACCCGAGCCATGATTCCCTCCCACCCTCCCTCATTGTCGTGAGCAAACTGTCATTCGTATAGAAAAAGCATGATTGGTCTTTCCACAATGAAGGAATTTATTGATTAATAAAGTCACAGACTACACCAATTTCATCATTGACAGTCCACTAGAATCACAGATTCTTTTATCCCACAGGTTCTTTTGTTCCAATCTTGATTTTTTTTTAAGAGAGGACAGTGAGAGAATCAACTTTATTTAGTTTTTCATATGGCTTTTGTTGCTTTGACACTTTGTTGCTTACGTGGTCCTGGGGTTTGAACCCGCATCCTCGTGCATGCCAAGCAAGCATAATAACCTCTGAGTCGCTGCTCTAGGCCCCCAATCTTGATTTTTAATATCTAAGACATGTCACACTTCACACAAGTGTGAGTGTGCGTGTGTCTGTGTGTGTGTGTGTGTGTGTGTGTGTGTGTGTGTGTGTGAGCATGTGTTACAGAAAGGGTAACAAAGGGCTAAGGCAGCCACACAGAGGTTCACCTGCCAGGTGGTGGTGATAGTGGTGGCCCATACCTATGGTGGCTCAGAGGCTGAGGCAGGAGGATCACAAGTTCAAAGCCAGCCTCAGCAATTTAGCATGACCCTAAGCTACTTAGTGAGACCCCAACTCAAAACAAAAAGGAAAAATAAAAAGGGCCAGGGATGTGGCTCAGTGGTTAAGCATCCCTGGGTTAAATCCCTGGAACAACAACAACAAAAAAAAAAGACAGAACTGAACAAAAGCAGAGAGCAAATACAATTGCAGACACTGTAGGTGGTTAGCTAAGATAAGAACCAAAGGACTTGTTCAGGGTGTAGAGCTATCAAAGCACAGGAACTTATTCTAGGCTAAGGTCTGGACTGAGGGCAGCTTCAGAGCCAGCTTGGAGTGGGACTTGTGTGATTGTCACCAGCACGAGAGCCCACATTCTAAAGCCTGAGGACAGAGATTCAGAGGCTCATTACTAGCAATTTTCCTGAGCAAGGCTCATGGTGAGAGACCAAGTGATGGGGTCAGAGTACCTACATGTTCACTTAAGGGGACTCCTCCTTTAGTGGGTCTCAAGTGAGGGGCCTGCATCTGGTAAGACTGATAAATTTCCATGTCTGGTGGTCCTGGTAACAATTTGGGATGTCTACTGATCCAAATACTCCTTGATTTAGATTGATAAGTTGGCACATATAAGTTATTTGTCAACCAGTGCCTTATGGTGGTGCCAGGTAGATAGTAGTTATTTACTTGTACAAACAAGGCATAGAGTCATTTTCCCTGGCACTTGTACTCAAAAATGGAATAACTCATGGCAAACTACTGCTTTACATAACAGAGTAACTCCAGGTTAAACACAGCTTGAAAACTGCTGTTTTATACATCATGGAATAACTCAGAGCAGAGTACAGTCTACTGTCCATACTCATCTCTCCAGCTTAGCAGGAGGAAAATTTCAATCTGGGTGGGAGTGGCTAAAAACACAGGGCTCCTATTTCCCCAGTTCCTAGTCGGAGAACATGGAATCTCCCCAGGAGAAGCATGCTGCTAGCATTGCTCTCCCTCTACCTCCAGCTCCTTACAACAGAAGCTAAATTCCAGGGAAGTGCAACAAGATGGTTGAGGGCTCCCTTCCTCCCCCCATAGGGTTGGATCTCTACCCCTGGCATAGCAGGCCAAAAATACTACAGCCCTAATCAACCTTACCCACTCAGGGAGTGAGAATTCCAAGTCAAGAGAAGTAAACCAAGAAGACCAGAACACAGCTAACAAAGTAGAGGAGCTACTCCCAGAGAAGCTGTCAACCATCCTTAATCCCAGCTCTGAGGTAGTGATGCAGAGTTTTGCCCAGAGGTAGAAATAACAAGGATTAAAGGCCTCCTTCAAATTGTTAGAAATATCGGGCATGAGATAAGGCACACATGGTTGGAAGGGGGTGAACAAGACAGACTTTACTCCTGCAGGAACAAGCACTCCTAAAGGGTCAGAAGCATACATAGGAGTGCTGGGAATCCACCAGTATTTATCCCCAGCCTGATGTAATACTGCCCTTCCATCCCATTGGAGGAGCTCAGGGATGCAATATACATGATTGGCTAATGTAAGATCGGGCAGGTACCTGAAAGGATTAGATGATTATAGGAAGTGGGCAGTGACCGGTGTGAGGGAGACATGAGTTGGGGGAGTTTTAAACTCGGCTTCCTCCTAGCTTCATGTTTTCTGACTTAAGACAGGTTCAAACTTAAATTATAATAGATATGCTTATTGTTGTATTACAAACTTTGATAGAAAAGAGAACATATATTTCAAAAAGGAATGTACTTTACTTGCAATGTGGACAGATGGAATATGGGTGTTCTCAAAAATAATGAAGATGTTACTGTTAAACAATTAAAAGAAGGCTGGTAGTTCCATAGGAGAAATGGGCTATATCAAGGTACAGCAAATTTGCCAGAGAGAAACATGGGAAGAATGTCTAAAAAGAACTTTACTGGATAAGAAAAACCTCAAAGACTGAAGTTGCAACTTATCCATGAAAAAAAGGAGGAAAATTTAAATAGATCAGACTGTGGACTAATTTTGCCCCCAGGGCATTATTAAAAACAATAAAGCATTCAATCAACAATTAGTGGAGCCTAGCAGCTGGATAGATACAAACAAAAGGCATAAAGCTTAAAAACCAGATGAAGAAAGAGATACCAAAGAAGGTCCTGCAAAAACCATCATCACTGAACAGAGACACATCTGTGCCCATTTGAGGAGCAAACATCAGAGTCTTCACAGTGGGGGGAAAGTAAACTTTACCAAAATAGCCCAGCCAAGTCACTGAAAAAATAAATAAGCAATCAAGAGAATCCAAAATTTCTTATAGAAGCAATTTAAAAGACATGCAAAAACAAAAACAAAAAATAGTGCAGTGTCACGTACGCACGCAAAGAAAAGTAGGCAACTAAAATGTCTGTCAGGGCCCAGAATTAGGACAATAAAGACTTGAACCCCAGCTATCATCATATATTCAAAGAACCAAAGTAAAACATGCCTAAAGTAAAAGAAATATGTTGGCAATGTCTTGTCAAATACAGAATTTTAATGAAGAGGTAGAAATTAGGACAGGCACAGTGATGCACACCTGAAATCCTAGCTACTTGGGAGGCTAAGGCAGGGCAAATACAAGCTCAAAGCCATCCTGGGAAACTTTGTAAAACCCTAACTCAGAATAAAAAATAAAAAGGGCTATGTTTTGAGTGTGAGGTGCCCCCCAGTGGCTCAAATATGACATTCAGGAAGGCCCAGGTGAAATGATTAGGTTGTAGGAGCCTTAACCCAATCAGTGAGTAGGAATTAACTGGTAACTGGAGGCCGGTAGGGTGTGGCTGGAGAAAGTGGATCATTTGGGGCCTGCCTTTGGGGTATGTATTTTGTATCTGTCCTAGAGCATCTCTTTCTGCTCCTAGGACCCATGCCTTCTACCATGATGTTCGGCCTCACTTTGAGCCCTGAAGAATGGAACTGACCTTCCATGGACTAAGACCTCAGAAACTGTGAGCCCCCAAATAAACTTTTCCTCTTAAAATTGTTCTTGTCAGGTCCTTTTAGTCACAGCAAAAAAAAAAAAAAAAAAAAAAAAAAAAAAAAAAAAAAAAAAAAAAAAAAAAAAAAGGTACCAAACAGTGGGGGCATTATTGTGAATAACCTTACTTTTTCAAGATCTTTCGGAGTTTAGTGAGATTTGCGGAAGGAATTTTGGAAAATTTGGTGATGAAAGGTGAAAAATCTTTAGCTTCTTGTAAGTGGAGCTTAATGGGCAATACTGGTGGGAGATCAGAAGACCAGAATACCTTTAGTATTCTAAAGTAAAGACAGGGCTCAAGAAGTTTCAGAGGAGAAGGAGCACTCTATTGGAAATTGGACTAAAGGCCATTTGTGTTATGTTCTGGCTAAGAAGTTGTCTGTATTTTGCCCATATCCAGGGATGTTTTGTGAAACCAATTTTAAAGGTGATGGACTTCTTAATTGGTGGAAGAAATTTCTAAGCAGCATATTATTCAGGCAGTGCCACGGATAGTGCTGGCAGCTTTTAGTCAAATTAATTGTGCTAATGAGAAACAGAAAGATTTGAAAAATTTAGACTTGAAAGACGGTAGTATAATTGGGGTTAAGGAAACCTTTAAGTTGTTAAAGGTGTTACCACCACTAAAGAAATGCTAAAAACTTTTCCCAGAGGCAAAAAGAAAGATGATTTGAGGGTATCTCAGGAATAGGCAAGACCACATCCAGCTCATGCTCAAGAGAGTAAAAGGAAAAATTTCTTTGTGAAGAGACCAATTTGGCACCCTTCTTGCATAAGGGTGCCTAGGAAGGTTTTTGAATGTGTTCAGCCTCCCAGCACTCCTCTGAGTGCTGATACAGCCATGGTCCCTGAAGGATTGGCTACTGTGCAAGATGGTGCAAACCTTGGCACCAACCATGTGTTGCTGGTTCTGCAGGATTATAGGATTCTGGAGTTAGAGGGTCATGGAGGCTTCCACCAAGATTTCAAAGAAAGGCTGTGTTTCAGTCAGCTATGACACAAGGACCTCACAAGAACAATTGAAGGAGGAAAGGTTTATCTGGGGCCTCACAGTTTCTGAGATCTTAGTCCGTAGAAGGCTTGCTCCATTCCTTGGGTCTTAAGGTGAGCCTGAACATCATGATAGAAGGCATGGCTCCAGGGAGCAGAGAGAAACTCCATGCCAGATGCAACATTTGTGCCCCAAAGGCAAGCCCCCAATGACCCACCTCCTCCAGCCACACCCTACCTGCCTAGTTACCAGTTAATTCTTATCTGGGAATTAACTCATTGATTGGGTTAAGGGTCCCACAACCCAATTATTTCATCTCAGCCTTCCTGAACTGTCACATGTGAACTTTTGGGGAATACCTCACATTCAAACCATAAAATTCTGCCCCTGGCCCACAAAAGCCCATCACAATATGACAATGCAAAATACATTAGTCCATTCTCAAAAGGCACCATAGTCTCAACAGTTCCAAGACTGCCCAAAATTCAAGTCTCCTCTGAGACTCAAGGCAAACTTGCAGTTTGAGCTCCTATAAAATAAAATAAAATAAAGTTACACATGTTAGGTTAATTCCGCAGCAGCTGGCTGAGGGGAGGGCATCAAACAGCCCACCCAGCCACTGTGGCTGGCTGGGGGCAGGGCATCAGGAAGTTTGTCCACAAAAAGAACAACCAATCAAGATGCTGGCAGACATGCTCCAATGGCATCTCGCAAACACCTGATGATTGATAGGTCCACCAGCCAATCTCCAAGAGGCCATCTCCATCAACTTCCTTCCTTTCCCCAAGCTATAAAGCAGTTGCCCAGTGGAGGTCCAACACCATTTTCCCTGCCCACCCATCATTTCCCCTGCCCACTCTCATTATGGCAGCGCAGGTGAATTTGGCCCAGGAGCAGCAAATCCCAATAAAGAACACCCGCACCTGAATTTACACCCAAGTTTTTTATTTTATACAACACATATCCAATATAAAATGATGCAAAGCAAATATTTCCACTAAGAAAAACAGAAGCATAGAAAGAAGAGGTGGGACCAAAGCAAAATAAAAATCCAGATGGACAAACAAGTCCTGTAGTTCTAAGTCTGGCATCTAGAACACGGCATTATGATGTTCTCTACAAAGGCTTGTGAAGCTCCGCCCCTGTGGCCTTGCTGGTTGCAGTCCTCGTGGCCTCTCTCTTGGCTTGTCTCTCTTCAATGTCTGCAGCTTTCCTTGGCCAATGTTCCCCTGTACTGGCATTTCTTAATCTCAGGGATCTTACTGCAGCTTCGGCTTTCTTCTCACTTCTCCATGCTTTGACTTCCCAGGAGTTCCCCACAGAGACTCTAACACTGGGGCACATTGCATGGCCTCCCAAGCCTTCATCTGAAATCTCAGTGGAAGCCTCCATGACCCCTAACTCCAGCATCCTGCAGTCCTGCAGAACCAGCAACATGTGGTTGCTGCCAAAATCAGCCACCATCTTGAACAGTAGATAAGCCTCCAGGGACCATGGTAGCAGCAGCTTTTCAGTGTCTGGGTGGCTGAGCATGTTGAAAAACCTTCCTAAGATCCCTTGTGTAAGAAGGGTGCCCCACTGGTCTCTTCTCAAAGGAATTTTACTCCCTTGAGCCTGAGGTGGGTGTGGTCCTGTCAATTGCAGAGATTCCCCTCAAACTATCTTTCTTTTTGCTTCTGCGCAAACACTTTAGCATTTCTTTAGTGGTGGTAATGTCTTTTAACAATTCCAACCTCTTCAGCCCCAGTTTTACTCCATCATTCAAGTCTAAGTTTTTCAAATCTTTTTGCTCTTCTTTCTGCTCCTGAATATCACCATAAACATGGTGAAAAGCCACCAGCAATACCCATG
Source organism: Aplodontia rufa (assembly GCA_004027875.1). NCBI lineage: Eukaryota > Metazoa > Chordata > Mammalia > Rodentia > Aplodontiidae > Aplodontia > Aplodontia rufa. Next base: position 29,355 of record PVKS010012497.1, read on the forward strand.
CCACACCTGAATACTACCCTGCCTGGAAATTTCTACCACCAGGTTAAGAAGTCCATCGCCTTTAAAATCAGGCTCAGAGAAAGACTCAGGATGCAGGCAAAATGCAGACAACTTCTTTTCCATAAAGTAACACAAATGGCTTCTAGTCCAATTTCCAATAGAGTCATCCTTCTCTGAAATTTCTTGAACACTGTCTTTACTGTGCACAGTCCTATGGGCATTCTGGTCTTCTGAGCTCCCACCAGAATCACCCATTAAGTTCCACTTCCAACAGTCTAAAGCATTTCTGACTTGCATCACTAAACTTTTCAAATTTCCTCCAGGAAACTCCAAAAAGCTCCAAAAGCTTCTAAGCCACATGATCAGGTTAGTCATATCAATGACCCCACTTCTTGGTACCAATTTCTGTTTTAGTCAACTTTTTCATTGCTTCTCAGAATTTTCTTTTATAACCCAGGTCTCTGGGTCCAGGCTGGCAGGCACCCAGGACACCCACAAGGAGGAGTACCTCCAAACAGAGCTGCCCCACCCAGACACCCTCAGGGCCCAGGCCTCTGGTCCCAGATCACCAAGTACCCAGGACAGTCCCAAGGAGGACCTAGAGCCATGCCCACCCTGTGGATACACAGGACCAGGCCTCTGGTCCCAGGCCAGCAGGTGCCCAGGACACCCCAAAGACCCTGGCCTGGAGTGCCCAGCCACAGCACATATCTACCAGTGAGACAGATTAGGAGGGACAGTGAAATGGCTAGGTAGTCAGGACAGAGGGCCCCTATCCAAGAGCTAGCTGGTAGAAGCAGAGAGTGATTGACAGGGCATGCTCAGGGCCTTCAAATGTAAAAAGACCTTGAGGCCCACCCTTATCCCAACTAAGAGATGGGGGTGGTCACAGGTGGGTACTAGGAAGTATTTGCCACCTTTTGTTTTAACCAATGGTGTTCCTGACCAGTTTCAATGCCTGTTTTACATAGATTTTAACCAATGGTGTTCCTGACCAGTTTCAATGCCTGTTTTACATAGATTTTAACCAATGGAGTTGATGCATTTCTCAATGCCTGCTTTGCATGAATGTTAATTATGCAAGCTGGTGTTGCAATACTAAATCCAAGAAAGTAGATTTCAGCCAAAATTTAATCAGAGGAGATAAAGAAGGCCACTACATCATAGTAAAAAGAACAATACATCAGGAAGACATAACCATAGTAAATATCTCTGCTCCAAACACCAACACTCCCAAGAATGTGGAAAAAAGACTCCTAGACATAAAACCACTTATAGACCCCAACATGATAATCCTGGAAGACTTTAATACTCCTCTATCACTAATAGACAGATCATCAAAGAAAAAAACAATAAAGAGATCGCCAACCTAAACAACTCCATAAATCAAATGGACTTAACAAACATCTATAGATATTGCACCCCAAATTGGCTGAGTTTAACTTCTCAGCAGCACATGGATCCTTCTCCAAAATAGATCATATTCTATCTAGTTCACAAAGGAAATCTCAGCAAATATAAGAAGTATATATTATCCCATATATTCTATCAGACCATGATGCCATAATCCCAGCAATAAACAACAAATATCATAATAGAAAATACACATATATTTGGAGATTACATAATACCCTATTAAATGAAGAATAGATCCAAGACATGACAGTAGAAATCAAGAAATTCTTGAAGCTAATGATAATCAAGACATAACATATCAAAACCTGTGGGACAGCATGAGAGCCTTCTTAATGGGAAATTCATAGCACTGAGTGCCTACATTAAAAATCAGGAGAGATCTTGATCTTCAACAAATAAGCTTATGCTCCACCTCAAATCCCTACAAAAGGAAGAACAATCTAAGTCCAAAGACAGGAAATAATCAAGATCAGAGCTAAAATCAATGAAATAGAAAAATAACAACAAAAAGAATCAACAAAACAAAGAGCTAACTCTTCAAAACAATAAATAAAATTGACCAACCCCTAGCCAATCTCATTAAACAAAGGAGGGAAATGAAACAAATCAACAAAATCACCAATAAAAAGTGAGCAATCACACCTGACCACACAGAAATCCAACTGTTTATCAGAAGCTATTTTGAAAAATTATATGCCTCTAAGTCAAATAATCTGGAAGACATGAATAAATTTCTAGACATATAGCATTCCCAAATTGATGCAGGATGATAAAGCCTAAACAGTTCAATAACAGGCACTGAAATAAAGATATAATTAAAAACCCTCAAAAGAAGAAAAACCCTGGACCTAATGGATTCCCCACTTAATTTTACCACACTTATAAGGACACCTCTCCTTATTAAGCTATTCCAAGAAATTGAAAAGGAGGGAACGCTTCCAAAAACTTTTTATAAGGCAAACATAACCCTGATACCAAAACCCAACAATGACATATCAAAAAAAGAAACTATAAGCCAACATCCTTGATGAACATAGACAAAAATTCCTTAATAAAGTTCTAGCAAACCACATTTAAAAACACATTAAGAAGATAATTCATCACAATCAAATGGGATTCATTCCAGGGAGGTAAGGCTAGTTCAACAAATGCAAATCAATATATGTGATTCATCACTTAAGCAGTATTAATAACAAAAACCAAATGATCATCTCAATTGATGTAGAAAAGGCCTTTGATAAAATTCAGCACTCATTTATGATAAAAACTCTGGAGAAGACAGGGATCAAAGGAAAATATCTTAACTATGTAAAGGCCATATATGACAAGCTCACAACAAATACAATACTAAATGGAGAAAACTGAAAGCATTTCCACTAAATTCATGAAGAAGAAAAGACTGCCCACTCTCACCACTTTTATTCAATATAGTCCTCAAAGCCCTAACCAAAGCAATCAGGCAAGAGAAGGAAATCAAAGGGTAAGAATAGCAGGAGAAGAAGTCAAACTATCCCTTTTGGCTGATGACATGATCCTATATCTGGGAGACCCAAAAATCTCCACCAGAAAACTGCTTGAGCTTATAAGAAGATATTAGCAAATTGTCAGGCTATAAGATCAGCACCCAAAAATCAATAGCTTTCCTATATGCTAACAATAATATAGCAGAAAAAGAAATCAGAAAATCAGTCCCATTCACAATATCCTCAATAAGAATAAAATACTTGGGAATTAATCAAACAAGGGAAGAAAAAGACCTCTACAATGAAAATTATAGAGCATTGAAGAAGACCTGAAAAGATAAAAAGACATCCCAAGTTCTTGGTTAGCCAGAATTAACATAATTAAAATGGCCATTCTGCCAAAAGTGCTATACAGATTCAATGCAATATCATTCTTTATAGGTACAGGAAAAGCAATTATCAAACTCGTTTGGAACAACAAGAAACCCAGAATAGACAAAACATTACTAAGCAAGAGAGATAAAACAGAAGGTTTTGCAATACCAGATCTAAAATTGTACTATACAGCTAGAGTAACCAAAATAGCATGGTATTCATATCAAAATAGGAATGAATACCAATGGAATAGAATAGAAGACGCTGAGACAAACCCACAAATCTTTCAACATCTGATCTTTGAAAAAGGGGGTCAAAATATAACATAGAGGAGAGAGAGCCTGTTCAACAAATGGTGCTGGACAAAATGAACATCCACTTGCAGAAAACTGAAATTAGATCCTTGTCTCTCAACTTTCACCAAAATCAAATTGGAATGGATCAAGGAATTAGGAATTAAACCAGCTACCATACAACTGCTAGAAGAAAAATTAGGAGCAATACTCTAGCATATGGGAGTAGGCAATGACTTTCTCAACAAGACCCCCCAGAGCAAAAGAATTAAAGTCAAGAATCAATGAGTAGGATTCCAATAAGGTAAAAAGGTTTTGCTCAGCCAAGGAATTAGTCAAAATTGTCAAGAGACAACCTACAAAATGGGCCTGCTGGATCCCTAGGTTTGATCCCCAGTGCAGCAAATTGAACAAATGAATAGATAAATATCACCCTTAAAAATCTCTGTTTTAATCCCACCTGTCCCCAGCCACCACTTTGGTCTTCTTTACCCTTTCTACCCCACCAGGAGGTAGGGCCGCATCTATCATCCCTGCCACTCCTGTCTTCCCATTGGTTTTTGTTGTTTGTTTGCTGTTCTGGGGATTGAATCAGAGCCCTCTGTCACTGACCTACATCCCAGCTCTTCATAGTTTGAGACAAGGTGTTGTTAATAAAGTTGCCAAGGTTTGCCTAGAACTTGTGAGCCTCCTGCCTCAGTCTCCTGAATTGCTGGATCACAGGGTCCCTGCCCAGCTTGCCTTCCCTTTGTATGCAGAGGGATAAACTCCTCTTCTGCTTCCCATCTCCACATGCATCAGCTATTTTCAGTTACCTCCTCCTCAGAAGGGAGTTTGTGAAGACATGTTAAAGAATGTTTTCCTGTCACCTCATAAGCGTTTTGCTAGACTTCCTCTGTGGATGGTCACATTTCTCTCTTCGTTGCCTTTCAGCTTTCCAGCCCTTATTCTCCACTTTCAGAACTTGCCTCTCCCCTTCTTGTTGCAGTAGAAAGTGGGTAAGAGTGTGATGTGGAGCCAAGAAGGAAGAGGGTTCATGGTGAGGGGAAGGTGGGGCCTGGAGGAAGGGGTGCTGGGTGACTAGGAGTGTCTTTACCTTAGGCTGCAGGAGGCACAGTCTGAAACAGACTGGAGCAGGAGACCTCTCTGAAATGGAGAGCAACTTCCTCATGCTAAGAGTGGAGGCTGAGGAGCTAGCGACCACCAACCTTCCAGACTCCCACTCCCCACCCTGCCTGACAGGTACCAGGGAAGCTGAGAATGGGGTTTGCACCCCCACCGTGCCTGCCTGGCACAGGCTAACTCAATCTGTATATGTGCTTTGCCACCTCTTCTCTTTTATAAAAGCTGTCCTTTTCCTCAGAGCCTCTGAGATGGAAATGAAAAGTTTCTTCAATCTTCCTTCAAAGCTGGCTTTCATAAAACCTATTTTCTGGGGCCTGGAGTGGTGGTGACTCAGTGGTAGAGCACTTGACTGGCATGCGCAAGGACCTGGGTTCCAACTCCAACACCACATATACAACTAAGTGGAGGAAAAACAAAACCAAATGAAAAAATAAATAAAAATTGATTCATCCATTCTCTCTCTCTCTCTCTTTTTCCAAAAAGAAAAAGAACTATTTTCCTACCTATTTGACTTGAGATGTTTGTGGAGCCGCCAGAGTCTAGCCTCTTCACCTGGGGCAGTATTAGTGCCACCCAGTGACAAGTCTGGGACTGGGTTTAGGGTGCGAGAGATGTGATAAAGGTATGTTTATAAAAAAGCATGTAGGTGTAATGTCATACAACCTAAGGAATTTGTAGAGATGCATTGGGAAGGAGGGGGGAGGGATAAGGGTGGGTAATTGGGGGGCTCTTTGGGGTAAATCTAATTTTCAGAATTTATATATATATATATATAATTATTTCATTAGAAGCTTATTTGATTGTTCAGCAAAGAAATTTCTGAATAAAATAAAAAAACAATAAAAAAAGTATGTAGAGGAGGGAATTGCTAAATAAAAATATAGGTGTAACAGTGATCCACTACATGCTTTGAACAGCACTTGCTGCTCTGCCATTGCAATTTATTTTTAAAATGGACATATTTCTTTCTCTTACACACTTCCTCCTCCATAATCTTTCCCCCACCCCCACCAATCTCTGGAGAAACAGGATTTCCTTTCTACCCCATATTGCAAAGGCAGAGTTTTCTGTCCTTGAGCACACACCCACCACAGGAACAAAGTAATTCAGACTTGAGGATAGCACCAGAAGATCTAAGATAAAACTATATCCGGAATTAGCAAGTAAATTACAACTCCTGACAGACAACCCTGGAGTGTCGCCTTTGAATCACCTCCTCAAAACCTCCTGATCCCGCTGACAGGCAGAATCTCAGCCTCTGGGACAGTAGTACCCTGTGCTTCCCCCTTTACTAGCAAAGCAACAAAACTTCTTTTTCTCTTTTCTCAAAACTGTGTCTTCATTATTGGATTGCCACAGGGGGCAAGGACAGAGCTTTCAATACACAGGGGGCCATCGTTTTGGACTAGGCTCCTGCAGTAGACCCCAACAGACAAGGCTGAAAATCAAAATGGGTTAACTCATGCTAAAGTTCCACATCACCTAGCTGAAACTAAGCTCTTTATCTGACCTTCTAAAAACTCAGGAGAGAGAACTAATAGCCAAATTTGCCATAGTCCGATTTCAGTTGGCATGATGATGAAGTTCCCTCTACCTTTAATCAGGACACACACAAAAAAAAGTTTTAGAAATGAAATTATTAAAAATTCTGAGGTGCCGCAAGAAAATCAAACACATACCTGGCAGTGGGTGAGCAAGACAGAGTTTACCTCTGCAGAAGGTGCACTCGCAAAGGGGATCCAATGAGCAAGCACACTCGAGCCGGCAGCCCACCTGTTTATATCTCCAACCTGATGCAATTCTGCCCTTCACTCTGATTGGAGGAGCTCAGGGGTACAATTTGCATGATTTGCTAATATAAAATTGGTACGGGTACAGAAAAGAGCTCCAGGTGTAAAGAGATATCTGATAAGGATTTTAAAAACAGATTGTCTCTGATGACATGGCTCTTGATCCAAGATGGCTTCCTTAAGTTAAGACTATATTCTGTAAATGGACCATCAGACTTCCTATCTCTCACAAAAAGTAACCTGAAGTTAACCAATCAGTTATTTTTCTATGGTCTGTCTTCCTGTCTCTGCCTTGTAAGGAAAGTAACTTGCATTTATGCCCATACACACCTTTGCTCTGGGAATTGAACCCAATGCATTGCACAGGCTAAACACATGCTCTACTCTTACTGTTACAGAGCCCTTTTAACGTAAGCAATTTTGTTTCTTTATTTTTGCTATCAGAGATTGAACCCAGGAGCATTTAACCACTAAGTCACAATACCAGCCCATTTTTATTTTTTTATCTTGAGAAAGGGTCTCACTAAGTTGCTTAGGGCCTCACAAAGTTACTGAGGCTGGCTTTGAACTTGCAATCCTCCTGCATCAGCCTCCTGAGCCACTGGCATTCCAGGTATGTGCCACCATACCTGGCAAAATCAGGAATTTTCAAAAAATCTGAAATGGTTTCTTCTCAGTGCCAGCCACTGTTGCACTAACTTTTTTTTTTTAAGCTATTTTCTCCACCACAGCTTCCTATAGGCAATCATCTTATGCTGAGAACAGAAGCTGAAGCTCCCCCCACCCTCACCCCATCCCAAAGACCTGGCACTCAGCAAAAGGAGTATGTAAAAATAGACAAAGCTGGCTGAATCTACATATGTATATTTCTTAACATTTGTTCTTCATAAATGATCTTTCTTATAAATTATAAAGCTTCTGTGACTTAGGGAAGGCAGATTAGTTGTTTTCCCACTTTGAACCGAATTGCAATTAAATTTATTTTTCCTAATTACATCAGCATTTTCTCTAATTTCTAATGATGGGACTCCAGATTCAGGCTTTTGGCAAATGACTCTGGTGACATTAGCACAAAGCAGGCAGTGGGAGAGACGGAAAGCATCTAATAAACGGAGGCAGAGCCAGGTGCGTTGGCATACACCTATAATCCCAGCGACTCAGAAGGCTGAGGCAGGAGGATTGCAAGTTCAAAGCCAGTCCCACCAATTTTGCAAGGCCCTAAGCAACTTAGTGAGTCTCAAACTGAAAAATTAAAAGGCTGGGAATGTGGTTCAGTGGTTCAATCCCCCGTACCAAGAAAGGGAGAAGGAAAGAAAGCAGAATAGCAAAAGTATAAGGACTAAAAAAAATGGAAAACTACACATGATTTGCAAAGGTATAAAATGATGAAAGATGGGATCTCTGAACCCACAATAAAACGGGTTTGTCCGTCTTCAAGTAAAGCCTCGTGAAACTAGTAGAGACCGGTCAACTTTATAGACTTCTGTGAGAGACATGCTCAGTAAGTGACTAGTGTTTCTCTAAGAACTCAAAATGAGAAGAAAGAAAAAGTTAATAAGTTTAGACGATAACTTTAAACCAGTTCTCTCTTCCAGAGCAATTTCTGCTCTTACCCATCAAATGTCCAAATCTTTCTCTCTCCTCTCCCCACCCCCACCCACAGCAAAGCCTGCAGGACAGAGACCAGACCTTTTTAGCAACCTGAGTAACCTGAGTACACTAGACTTCCCCTTCGTGGAGTGATTTGGGATGCAGTGGAGCTCACAACATCTCATTGTCTGAGACACTGAGGAGGGAAATGAAGCTGCCTGCCAGTTCCTAGCAGGTACCCTTTGGATTGATGGTGCTCCTATAAAATCCTAATTGTCCCAAAAGTTGTGACGCCAGGGGTGACCTCCGACTGCCTTTCCCCCATATTTATGTAATCTAATCATTTGAACTGTGATTGTGATCCCAAATTCTCTTTCTCTAATGGGCCATAGCTACTGAGAACACTCCAGAAATTCTTTGGTAGGAAGCTGCATGATTCCTGACTCAGGATCCACAAGTTCTGAGTGCAGTCAAGGGATCAGCAAATGCACCTCCTATGTGTCCCACCTCCTGACCTGGGGGGTGCGCCTCTCTAACCAACTGTAGTCTCTTTAATATTAAGTCCTGCTGTCTTGATGTTGCCTCATCATTTTCCAGGCTCCAAGCTCCATGGAGCAAAAGGCTATTTGCCAGACTTGACATGAAAGAGAAAATCAGTTTCCTGCCCAGTACCAACCAAAGCTAGGCAGACCCATCTGCAGGGATAGAAGAGATAGAGACCAGGAGTTAGTCGTGCTACTATACAAGTCTCCCTGATTAAAGGAATTTTATTTACAATATGCAAACAAAAAGTGATTGTAGCACCAAGATAGAAAAGGTCTTTCCTCTTCAGGGTGATCAGGAATCACTGCTGTGACTAGGGTGAGCATAGCTAATCTTAGAATTCTGATCCAAACCCCATTTCTACCAATGTTAGTTAATATGCAGAAACTAATTCACACCATCTCCCAAGTCACTCCAGGTAACATTGCAATTGAATCTGAGAGATAAGAAAGATGGATTTTTAAAATTCTTTCCAAGTTTCCCACAAGAAAAGTAAGAACTTATAATCATTGAGTTTTTTTTTTTAGTTTAATAAGGAGAGACAGCAGATGAAAACTTGTTTAGGGCTCATATCTGCCAAAGAGAATGAGCTACTGTGCACTTTAGACCCTTCTTTCAGTGGAGGATTAGGTGCAATAAAGCCCAGCACAGCTCATCTCCACCAGGAAATGAAATGATCATCTGCTTATCTATCATTTACTTCACACAGAGGGCTCACAACAATAAAACTAGGGTTTTATAGAGCTATGAAGGAAGACAAAACCCATAAAACATACTGTACACTTTTATGGCTTAAAAATATGTCTCTCGGAAAGGTGAACCACATAGTGACAAACCAGCCTCTCTCATTGTTTGTTTGTTTGTTTTCAGAGTGATTTTTTTTCACAATATGGTAATTTGCCAACTATCTGCAGGGCAGGGCAGGGCAGATTCCAGCAACCCTTTAGGCTTTGAGCAGCATCCTTGTGATCAGAATCTCATCAGGCTGGAAATGTTAGCACAACTGGGCAATGCCTGCTAAGTAAAGGAAGCCCTGAGCTGATAGTAGATAAAACTGTGAGCTGCTCCCCTACTCACTGAAGCAGGAGAAAAGAGGATAGAACCAGAGATCCGAGCCAGAGATCAGGGATATCTCCCCAATAAGCAAAAAGCCTCTCTTCTGAAATCAGCACTCACTTTAGGGGTTTCTTTTGTAGAATTTTGGATCTTTGGCCTCTATACTTTGTCTATTCCATGCAGTGAAAATGTATTTAGCCACACTCCAATCCAAACACTGGAAAAATAATGAGGGTGACAAGCCCTTCAAGGAGCTTCTAGACTGGTAGAGAAACAGAGAAGCCAACCCACGTAGCCTATGTGAGTAAAATATAAGCAGGCATGAGCTGAGATGGAGGACTCTGTTGGAGGATGCTGGGGTGGTGGAGACACATGAAATTATCTCCAGAAGAGCTGATGCTTCAAGACAAGATTGCACAAATATTAACATTCCATATCTGTTAACGAGTTTGCAAAATATATTAATATGTTAGTTTAAAATATACATATAATCCAGAAGCTGAGGATACATCTCAGTGGTAGAGCACTCACCTGGGATGTGTGATGCCCTAGGTTTGATATTATATATAGCATTATATTAAATATTATATATAATGTGTATTATATATAAGATCACTTATGTTTTCTCATAAAATCATATAGGAAAGCTTTACCTACAAGAAGCCACACACCTTGACCCTATTGTCACCATGGACAAAGTTCTTCTCCTTCTATCCCTTCACAGAATTTCTATCCTGGAAGGGAGGAGGAAATAAAAGTGTTAGGGAACGAGGGAAAAAAGAAACAGACTCCATTCCCTCTCTCCTACTTCAGACCTGCCATCTGTGGCAACATGAGCTGGGAAAAGTGGAAGATTTAACTTTAAAACAAGATTAAAGTTTGACTAAGATATTGAACTGATAAGTACCTCGGTTATCTGAAATGATGACAGAATTTTGAGGAATAGCCTTAAATTTCTTTCAAGAACAGGAAAGGATAATAAAAGGAGAAAAGAATAATAAACGGAGAAAAGCAGACAAAAATAAAAAATTGCCTCAAGATTTAACTTCAGGAGTTAAACTTCACAGGAAAAGAGTTAAAAACCCTGATAAAAGAAAACAGAATAAAAGGAACGTCAAACAGGATGGGGGTGGGGGCACAAGAATACTAGCAAATCAAGTCTAATATCTAACTAGTAGATTTCAAAATTAAAAATAGGTGATAGCCATATAATTTAGCAATTCTACTTCTGTCCACATTCCCAAAAGAATTGAAAGCAAGGACTGAAAGAGACATTTTAAGCCCATGTTCGTAATAACATTATTCACAATAACTAAAATATGGAAGCAGCCCAGTGTCCATTGACAGATAAATGTATAAACAAAATCAGTATCTATATACTAGAATGCTATTCAGCCCCAGGAAAAAAGGAAATTCTGACACATGCTACAACATGGAAGGATCATGAAGACTTTATGCTAAGAGAAATAAGCAAGACAGAAAAGGACAAATATTGTATGGTTCTACTTACATAAGCATGATGTGTCAACCTGACTAGATCACAGTACCCACATCAAACACCAGTGTAGACATTTACCATCAGTACCCTTTGAATAAAGCAGATCACATTTCCGTGTCATAAATGTGGGTATGTTGTGGTTTGAATTGTGGTGTGTATCCCCTAAAAGTTTATGTGTGACAATGTGGAAAGGATGAAGTGAAATGATTGGGTTATCAAAGCCTTAACCCAATCAGTAAGTTAAGCCCCTGATAGAGTTTAACTGTCAACTGAATCCAGATAGGGTATGGCTGGAGTAGGTGGGAGTGTGTCTTTGGGGATACTTTCTATCTAGTATAGAGTCTCTCTCTGTGCTTCCTGACAATGCGTTGAGCCACTTTCCTCCACCACACTCTTCCGCCATGATGTTCAGACTCCACTCAAGCCCTGAGTAATGGAGTCAGCCTTCTATGGACTAAGACCTCTGAAACCGTGAGCACCCAAATAAACTTTTCTTCCTAAAATTGTTCTTGTAAGGTCTTTTAGCCACAGCACCAGAATAGCACTTTACTACTGAGATACATCCCCAGTCTCTTTTTATTTTTTTTCTATTTTATTTCAATCAGGGTCTTGCTAAATTGCCAAGGTTGGACTTGAACTTGGAATCCTCCTGCCTGAGCCTCCCCAGTAGCTGCAACTCTAAGGTGTACCATACCTTCCAGGCTTCAGTTGGAGGTCTTAGGAAAACAAAAGTTGTCTTCCCCAGAAGAAGAGGGAACTCTGCCTCCAGACTGCCTTCAGCCTCAGGATGCAATATGAATTCTTCCCTGGGTCTCCAGCCTGCCATCTTTGCCAGCCTCAACAATCTCAACAGCCAATTCCTTTTATGCCTTTTGGGTGCCTGGGAGAGAATCCAGAACTCGTTTTAGATTTGCACCATATCACTGAACTGAATCCCCTAACCCTTCCAATTCCTTAAAATAAATCTATTATGTATATTTGTGTATATCTCTTAAGTGTATAAATACATTTTTATAAATATTTTATATATATTTTTTTTTTTAAAGAGAGAGGGACAGTAAGAGAGACAGAGAAAGAGAGAAAGAACTTTATTTAGTTTTTCACATGGCCTTAGTTGCTCCAACACTTAGTTATGTACGTGGTGCTGGGGTTTGAACCCGGGACCTCGTGCTTGCCAGGCAAGCACCGAAACTGCTGAGCCACCGCTCCAGCCCTATTTTATATATTTACTGTACATAAAAATAAAGCAGATAAAAATCAAGGCTATTATTAACTTTAGGAAAAACAAAAAGTTGTTCAAAAAAACAAATAGGGAAAGTAAGTGACAAAGTTAGGCTGAGAGAAAGCATAGTGATTTTGTTATTATTTTGGTGGTACTAGAGATTGAATGTAGGAACTTGCACATGCAAAACAAGTGCTCTACCACTGAGCTACAGCCCTTCCCACCCCCAAGCACAGAGGTCTTTTATTTGTTTGGTTTTAGTTTTGGGTTTTGGGGGGTTGGGGTTGCATTGTTTTGTTTTGTTTTAGTACTGGGGATTGAACCCAGAAACACTTTACCACTGAGCCAAATCCCCAGCCCTTATTTTTTATTTTGAGATGGATTCTTGCTAAATTCCATAGGCCCTTGTTAAGTTGCTGAGGCTGGCTCAAAATTGTGATCCACTGCTTCAGCCTCCTGAGTTACTGGAATTACAGCATATACCACTGCATCTACCCTGGGGTTATTTTTTTGCTGCGCTGGGGATTGAACCCAGTGGCACTCTACCATTGAGCTATATTCCCAATCCTTTCTATTCTTTATTTTGATACAAGATCTCAGCTAAGTTATGAAGGCTGGCCTTAAATTTGCAATCCTTGTGCCCCAGACTCTCAAGTCTCTGGAGTTACAGGTATGCACTGCCACACCCAGGAAGAAAGAATAGTTTCAAAATGCTAAATCTTCATTTTTCATTACAGGAAAAGAATACATAATTATAGAACTAATAAATGAAGACATTGCAGTGTTATTTTTAAATATGAAGGCAGATGCCAAAATAAGTGGTGAAAGAGTGAAAAGTATCCCTGGGAAACGGGGCTGGGATTGGGAAGAGGTAAATCCAATAGCCAGATGTTGTTTCCATTTAGTTTTATATAAATGCTAAGGCCATATTATAAAATTTTAAATAAATTTTAAAATTACATACACACCTATTTGAATGGTCAGAATCCAAAACACTGATAACAATAAATACTTGTGATTATGTAGAGCAACAGGGACTCTCATTTTTTGCTGACAGGAATGAAAAATGCATTCAATTTGGAAGACAGTTTGGAAGTGTCTTACAAAAATAGATATAACTTTTACCATATTGTCTAGCAATTATGCTTCCTGATATTTATGCAAATGAGTTTAAAACTTACTTCCACACAAAAACCTGTACAAAGATGCTTATAGAAACTTTATTCATAATTGTCAAAAGTTGGGAGCAACTAAGTGTCCTTCAGCTGGAGAATAAATAAATAAACTGTGACATATCCAGATATGGAAAATTATTCTATGCTAAAAAGAAATGAACTATGGAGACTTGAAAAAACTTGTGGAATTTCAACTGCAAATTACTAAGCAAAGGAAGCTAATCTTGAAAAGCCTACATTTTGTATGACTTCAACAAAATGCCAAGGCAAAATTATGGGGATGGAGAAAATGGAGGAGGGTGTGCATAGGTAGGGTCGGGGAATATGTTAGAAATCCCCAAAACTCCTGCTCCATGTTGCTGTGAACCTAAAACAGCTCTAAAATAATAAAGTCTATCTAAAAATTGTATAAACAATATCATAAATTGAAATATCACAATAAAATGGTGTTGGAAAAAGTAGAAATATACTCATTAAATGAAAAATCTATTAAGTAATGCAACATATTATTGAAAACAATAAGAAATACAGACTGAGGGTATAGTTCAGTGTTAAAGTGTAGGCTTAGTTCAATCACTGGAATCCCCACCCAAAGTAAAAACTAAAATAAACAAATAAAAAAAAGTCTAATTTTAAAAAGTATATTGCAAAAACTTCTGTCCCACAGCAATGTGAACATAATTAACACTATTGAACTGAATACTTAAAAATGGCTAGGATGGCAAATGATATATGTGCTTTTTATCACAATGAGAAGGTGCAAGTTGGGCACAGTAGCACACACCTATAATCCCAGTGGCTCAGGAGGCTGAAGCAAGTTCAAAGCCAGCCTCAGCAACTTAGAGAAGTCCTAAGCAAAACCCTGTCTCAAAATAAAAAATGAAAAGACCTGGGGATGTAGCTCAGTGGCTAAGCACTCCTGGTTCAATCCCTGGTACTGAAAAAAACAGTGCAAACAGAAAATATGTGCAAATACAAATATTACTATTACAATATGTACATACAAAAAATCTAATTTGAAAAAGTTATTTTTTAAAAAGAAATTCTATAGGAACTATTCTAATAGTGGTCCTCATATAAGGAAGCACAACTAAATGGAGTTAGTACGGAACTGTTGAAAGAACCCAGACATAGGGAGATGTGGTTCTAGCTCTGAGTCCCAATTTGAATGATCTTGAGCATGTTAATTCCCTACTCTGGGTCCCATGTTTTCCACTGAAGTGCTAAGGAGTCATGTTAGAATAGCACTTCCTCAAGTTTGTAAGATCAAATATGAATTTCACAAAATACATTAGGAAAAAGTGGATCTGCAGTCAAATCGCCTTGGGAAACACAATACAATACAATTTGACTTTTGAAGACTCTAGCTCACATGACCGTTTTAAAGGATGTTATAGTTGGATATGGAATGCCCCCCAAAAAGCTCATGTATTGAAAGCATGGTCCCTGGGAAGTGGACGAAGTAAGGAGATCCTGAACTAAGATTGGCCTTAACTTACTTTGTCAATATCCATGTATGCATGAATAAGTATCAGTGATTCCCTCCAATAAGTAAGACTATGTCAAACAAATAAAAAAGAAAAAGAAAGATTATTTTAAAAATAAAATATCCAAACATAAAAAAATTAATCTGGAGAATCTATATGTCTTAAAATAAAAATTAATAATAAATGGCAGGATCAATGTCAAAAAAGAAAAAAGAAAAGAAAGCATGATCCCCAATGCAGTAAGGTTCAGAGGTAGAGGTTTTAGACAATGATTGGATTGGACCACTGGGTGGAAACTGTGGGCAAGTGAGTGTGGTAGAGGAAGTAGATAACTAGGGGACATGGCCTTGGAAACTAGTTGTGGACTATATCTTTTCTCTTCCTTTCTCTCTCTCTGTCTCTCTGTCTCTCCCTCTGTTTTCCATGTGCTAAGCAATTTTCCTCTGCCATGCCCCAAGCAATGGAGCAGGACAACCATGGACTGAACCTCTGAACCTGTGAACCCAAAAATAAACTTTTCCATCTATAAGTTGTTCTTGACAGGCATTTTAGTTACAACAATGAAAACTGGCAAAAGGAGTGTGAAAACTTACAATAAAGAAGATTTCTTATCTGTGTAAACTGCTTCATAAATCAACGGGGCAATAAGTTGTCCTCATCATTTTTTTTCTTTGAATCCATTGATAGTTCTCTGCACTGTTGTTCTATAGAAAACGCAGGGAACTACCACCCTGACATAAATTCTGAGAGAGACACTCAAAGATTCCTTCATTACTCAAAACTGCATGGAAAGAACCACAAGATGATTCCTGGGTCAAATGGTAAAAGACCTGGGGAACGCATAAACTTAAATCATTTATTTCCAGGATTTTGTTCTTCAGCCTTGTGAAGAACAGCCTTATGAAAATAAGATGTCATTATGAAGTAATTTCAAAAGATTTCATTTAATGTAATAAATGTCACTTCAGAAATATAATTTCCATAAAACAAATGATTGTTTCAAAGCACAGTTTTATGTAAAAATATTTTATGTGGCATGATCCTTATAACAGATAAAGGTCTTCTCTGAAAATGAATAAACACAGATGGGGACAGTGGCAAAGTGTCCTTTGCAAAGAGCAGAACCAACTCAGCCAGCACTTCCTATGAAAAGAGCTAATCTTCCTTTTGATGGAAATTTACCTGGGTAAGGAAAGCATAATGTCTTATTTCATAACTGTAAACTAATTTTTCTCATTAATTTTTGAACACAGATGATGTGAGTCTCTACTTGTCAAAGCCATGGTGCAGAAAACACTTCCTCTTGGAAGCAAAGAAGAGAGAAACGTATTAAAATGTGGCTGATAAGAAGTGTTCCCCATAGATCATACAGTGCTGAGAGAAGCTCTGGCTTTAATGCCTCGCAAACTGTGGGAACAGATGCTGTTATTGGCTCAGGAGAGTCCTCAAGGAAATATAAATATAAAATAGCAGTTCTTCAAGAACGTTTAGCAGCCTGTGGTAGCAGAGGGAGAATGGGCCTCAGTAGCATATCTACCAAGATAAAGCCCCAGAGGGAAGTCTGGATTTATGACAATCATCAGCTGTGGAAGAAGCTGAAGCTCTTGACATCATTAACAATAACTCCACATAGATCTTTCCCACGTGGAAAGTATTTATTGGTCAACCTAGAGTCGTTATTCCTGATTCTTCCAGTTAAGATTATATAAAAAACCTAACCTGCCAGAATTAACATTCTATGGGGGCTTGTCTTCCAGAAACCATCAGCAACTCCAAGAAAATAAAAGGTGCCCCTTTTCAGGCCAATTTAAAGTTAAATAGCCATCTGCCATGGCAAGAAAATCTCATTGGTCATAGAACAAAGACACTACTTTAAAGCCATTATTGAGTATCTGCTACAGTAAAGAATAAAAAACAAGTGTCCTCATAGACCATGAGTCTCAACGTTATTTAAACAAAATACAATTATTTTCACTACCTTAGGGATTAGTCATCTTTTGTCTTCTTCACATCCATAGCTACAAAAATCACTTGAAAAACGATATTTTATCCAAATTTTATCTTTCTAGTTAAGCACACACACACAGAGAGAGAGACCCACACATTTAGCCTTCAGTGGGTACTAGAATAAATCAATATGGCAAACCATCATGTAGATAAAAACATGTCAAGCAGGACACACTAAAATCTACAGAGTAGAAAATTAAAAATAAGAAACCAAGTTTTCATGATGTGAGTTAATTGCAGCTTCACTTCTTATACCAGTGTGCCACATGGGCCACCCTCCTCCTCCCAACCTCTGCCAGGAGGAACCATGCAATTGACCAATGAGAAACACCAGTTAAGGTCCACTGACGCAGAATTTATTCCTGCTAAGAGTTGAGGTTTTGTTGCAGGAATAGAGATGTCTCTGAAGAAGAGAGTCTGAGGAGTTCCATCCAGAGAGAAAAAGTGTCATTCATGGTTCAGAACCAGTGGAGTATGGGGTTCTTGACAGAAAGGAATTTCAGCTTGTCAAAAGCATACACAGATGTTTATTTAGGAAAGCAGGTATATATTCAAGGGAGACTGAAGGCAACCTCAAGAGAGCTGCCTTTGGGGTAAAGCAGGGAAAGCACATTCAAGGGAGAATGCAGGCTATCTCCAGAAGCAGAGACAGCAACCCACTGGTGTAAGGTGTTAATAACTATAGAGAGCTGGTGCACGGGGCTGGATGAAAGGTGGAGATACACAATTTCTAGCCAGCTTTTCCTTTGTTTGTACATTTTCCTCATTTTACAAGGACATGTCCTCGAGATTTGCGGCTGTGCTTTCTGCATTTCAATGGCTCATGGGCGTTTCCTTTGAGACTCAGCATTATCTCTCTCTTTATCCTAAATCCGTTTCTCAGTGTCAAGGTAAAAAGACATGCTTGATAACAAAACTCCTTTCTCTAAGATCCATGGAAACAAATATAAATTTAGGGTTAAAAATAATTGTGGTTGGGGTTGGGGATTTAGCTCAGTGGCAGAGCACTTGTCTAGCACGCTCAAGGCCCCGGGTTCTGTCCTTAGCCCTGAAAAAAAAAAAAAATTGTGGTTGACTGTTCAGACAGACTTAAGGTAGTGGGATGATTTTTTAAATTTTTATCTTAGCAGCACTGTGGAACAAACTCAAGACCTTGTGCATGCTGAGCAGGCATTCTACTTGTGAGCAATATCTCCAGAGCCTCCCCCTCTATCCCTAGGGTTACTTTTTAAATTGAATTTCCTTAAAGTGAACTATGCTTTTTGTATTTTAAAAGTTTGTCACATTTTATAATGTTCAAGTGATTTGGTCCTTTTTGTAGGGAATCAGAGTATGTCACCACTCAATATGTCACTGTAGCATAAAATTGATGTTGAGATGAAGGCATTCTGAGTTCCTGAAATCCTTTATTGCCCAAAGAGAAAGACTCCCAGAAGAACTGAATTATCATAAATCCCTTCTCGGGAGCAACTCCAGTCTTCTCAGAGCCTGAGAGTGAGTTGGCACCACACCCAAACAGACAATGTCACAAGACTGTCAGACCTCCCACCTGCCCATTTATCTTTCTGAAAAGTCCTTTGCTTCCTCCCAAGTTCTTCTCCTCCCCATCATCTATTAAGATGGCATATAGTTTTAAATCTGGTATGGCAAAACCACCTGTTTCAATAATAGATGCTGGAGGGGCTGTGGAGAAATAAGGACACTAACACACTGTTGGTGGAGCTGCAGACTGGTACAGCCCCTCTGGAAAGCAGTGTAGAGAATCCTCAAAATGGTAGGGATGATCATATGGTAGGGATGATCCTACCATATGATCCTGCTATTCCACTCCTGGGTATCTTTCCAGGGGATTTAGAATCAGCACATTATAGTGACACAGCAATATCTATGTTCATAGCAGCTCATTTACTATTGCTAGACTATGGAAACAGCCCAGATGTCCCTCACTGGATGAATGGATCCAAAAACTGTGGTACATATATGCCATAGAATTTTACACAGCAATTAGAAACAATGATATTGCAGCCTTTGAAGGTAAATGGATGGCTATGGAAGAAATCATGCTTAGTAATATCAACTTAACCCAGAGAACCAAGGGTTGAATGTCTCCACTCATCTGTGGAGGTTGGAACTAGACCCTGGCCATTCAGAAAGGTGGTCTATTATCATGTGTTAAATCCAGATAAGGTGTAATGTTATATAACCTAATACTTTTTTAGAGATATTGTGGGTAAGGGAAGGGAGGGAGACAGGTGGGTAATTGGGGGGGCACTCTTGGGGGTAAATCTAGTATCCAGAAACTATACACATTTTATATTATTTTGTTAAAAACTTGTATGGTTGTTCAAAATTAAATTAAAAAAAAGATTGCATGTAAGCCCCACCTTCTAACCATTCCCTGATTTTTAATTAGTTTAATTTGCAGGCCCTTGGTTACTGAACTTGAATGGATAAAGGAAAAGATTTTTCTCCTCTACATTTTTCAAACAGAGGTACAATTTATTTTGAAGTAAACACTGAGATTTCCACCCAACAATGTTGTTAGCATGCTATGTCATTAACATAGATGAAACACATCTGTGTCTTTCCACAATGTCAGAATGTATTGGATAACAATAAATTCACAGGCTCACAACTTTCATCAGTGGCAGTTCACTGAATGCTTGTGGGTCGCCTGGTTGCCATAAACTGGATTATCTCAGATTCTTGTATTCCAGTCTTAGCTTCTAATATATGTAACAGTCAAGTCACATATCACACATCACACAATTATATAGACCTATAATATATACTGGTTACAGAAAGGTTTAAGGCAGCCACAGGGGTTCAGGAGGCTGAAGTAAAAGCAAACGCAGAGAGCAGATATGAATGCAAAGAGTGGTTTGTAAGGCCAAAATGAATGAAGGAAGAAATAAAGAGAGAGGAGAGTATTTGTGTCTCAACAATAACAGGTTTATTGGGAAAAACTTGCAGAGGGGGGGCCCCAGAAGAGTCTGGGACCCAACTTCTGCTTACAGACTAGGGGTAGATATACAGAGGGCTAACGGAAAAGAAGATTAGAGCAATGTTAGGGAGTTGTCAGGGATGGTGATGGAGTATTTAGGGTTTCTTTTCATGATGATGGAATATTGTAGGTGGGTCTGGGTTTTAGGATTAGGTGGGTCTGAGGTTTAGCAATAGGTGAGTCCAGAGTTTAGGGATTAGGTGGGTCTTGTTCTATAGGATAAGATTCAAAATGATGTTGTCCAGGTCAAGTTTTCACTAACATGACTGCCTTTTTCTTTGCATTGGGTAGGAAAAAAGAGGTGAGAGGGAGAATGGGCAACATTGTCTCTTAAACTACTTCCTGCTGAGAGAGGACCTCAACTGAGAACCCCTGTAGGTGTTGGTATTGAGAAGATCTAATGGAGCTCAGCAAGAGAATGTTCTGGAACCTATAATCAGTAGTAGTGTTGATGGTCCTCTGTGAAAAGGAGGTGAAAAGCTGAAACAGGGAGGACCCAGCAGCAAGTCCAAAAAATATACAGAGAACTGGGAAGAGGAAAGGAGCTGGGCAAGCTCCTGTCCAGTTAGTGGGTAAACATGTGTGAATTCTGAACAGGAAGAAGATTCATTTGTTATAATCAAGGCAACAGAAAGGTAATAGGAGACAAATTGTTTTAGCTGAAGGCAGGGTCTTATAGTGGGTGGCCACAGTGGGCTTGGAGGTATTTCACACTGTGGCTGACACCTCAGGGAGGAGCAATAACAGGGATGTTAGTGGGTAAAGAAAAGCTTCTGTTCAGCATTAGAGGATAGTGGAGGCAGGGGTATGAGGAGCTCTGACGGGAATTAAGATGAATAGAGGCATTGAAGTTTGTTACGGTGTTCCTGCCAAGGATAAGTGTTCAGCATCAAGCATGAGTGGGGCCTTCCAGTCAGGTAGCCAAAAACAAAAGTTTAGTCTAGCTAGGGTTTTAACCCATTCTCCAAGGTCCTCATTTCTATCTGTCCACAGATATTCTAACTCCTGTCTCAATTACCCCTCTGAAGAGATCCTTCAATGCTGTCAGAGAAAAAGGATGATGACTATCCTGACTTCTTCATGCTGATGGTGGGCATTGGCTGTGGAAGTCAGGGAAATTCTCCAGATGGTCTATCTGGGGGGCCAGAAGTTGTGAAGTAGTTTTATGGAGAGATCTCCATGACCATCTGGCACTTAATGGACTCTAGGCATCTCATCTCTGGCAGTCCAGAGGTCCATGATGGTGGTTGGCAGGTGACTGGACATGGTGTACATGGCACAGGGAGATCATGCTAGAACAATAAACAATGCAACAAAACATTGTTTTCTACAAGCTATTAGTACAGAAACAGTGTTATCAGTCAGTCTTTGAAGAGAACTTAGCGTGTGGTCTGACATGTCATTCATTTGTGAGTGGAGGATATTCAGGTCCTTAGAAACATTAGAAATGTTGCTAAAAACACATTTAATTTTTACAATGGCACACATATCCAGTTGAGTTGAGGAATGTCATCTGATTTCTGTCATGTAGCTCTTTATTGGCATTATCTCTGTGATAGTGTAAAGATCTCTTTAGCTGTATCACTTAGGACTCTCTTGGTAAAGTTAGTTAGGGGTTTTATGTTCCACATTATATCTGTTACATTGATCTGAAGGATAAAAATTAAAATTATTTACCTGTGGGATGACTGATACAAGCATACACTTTAAGTTACATTAAAAGAATTATTGTCTCTTTTTAAAAGCCCATGTATGATAGTGCTTTGGTTATAACTCTCCTGACAAGTGTTTAAGACAAAGTTGTTCAAAATTGACCTTTTGCTTATCTGTTCTTCAGGTCAGCTGAGATTCCTCTGGAAGCCACTCTCTAGGACGTGTGAGAGCCTCTTGGCTCCTTCAGCTTTTGTCTACCAGTGGTGCCATCTGCCAGGATGGGTCAGGGTCTTGCTGAACACATGTGGCATCCCTTGGAAGCATCAGGGATATTCCCCTTTCTAATGATCTTCCTCTTTGCAGAATATGCACTGGGCTTTAATGTGCACAGTTTTATAGTAACCCCTTTCATTTAATTAGGGTCAGTAACACTACTAGAAGTTAGCATTATATGTTATCTGTCTTCTAGGTGATGGTATGTCTTAACTCAGATTTTTTCAGATAAAATTAGTATTTATGCAAAATATTAACAGGCAACAGTTACAAAGGTCATAAGGGAAGTACAAAATGGAAATAATAAGCCCCAAATCATTTAGCTTGCATAATAGCTTTATATCAAGAAATAATTTCTTTAACATTAATGTTTTTGGTATCTGTTTTGTCTCCATGAAAATCTGTAAATCTATCCTTTGAACACACCTTAAGTAAGCTTAAGTTTTACCTAGTTTTGAATCAACCTAACATGGACTAGGGTATAGCAGAGGCTTATCTCAGGCAAGGCAGGGATCTTGACAAATAACATTCAAACCTATACAAGTTTCAACATTGTCAATCTTCAAACAAACTGAACTCTCCTTTTTACAGATTATAATGAGATATCTAATCACAAAACATTAAATGATATAAATTTCCAACCTAATTTGTTATTTTCATACCAATCTGAAAGGAGATTACTGCTATAGACAACTTTAGT
The DNA here is from genome assembly GCA_004027875.1 of Aplodontia rufa. Classification (NCBI taxonomy): domain Eukaryota; kingdom Metazoa; phylum Chordata; class Mammalia; order Rodentia; family Aplodontiidae; genus Aplodontia; species Aplodontia rufa. Next base: position 52,025 of record PVKS010012497.1, read on the forward strand.
CTGGAAATGCCAACTTGGTAAAGTGCTCTCCCAAGTTCCATACTTCAAAAGATGTATGTACCTGTTGGGCATGAACACACCTAATATAGAAAAAGAAGCCAGTAATACCATCACAATTACATTGATATCCTTCTATTAAGTAAGTTTAACCTTTGTCACAAAATTTAGCATGCATAAAGTGTGGTAATAATCTAAAATAACAGTTGTTTATTTCACCAGAGATATCTCGAAACAATTAAACCTGACACCAAGGATTGTCTTGATAGATAGAGCGGATCAATGTTTTAAGAAACCTTTTGTTACATTGAGGTTCTGGCCTATCTCAGTGCGTCAACATGTGACCTTAGAAAAGAACCTAAAATAACTTCAATTGATTGTACTAACCACAGGCAACCCAATTCCAAACTTTTGAAGATTTACCCTTCACAAACCTTGTGCTGTTGAACCAATTTAAGTCACATTAACCAAAAGTTAATTTTAATTTATAAGCACTCATCTATATGCCAATTTTGGTACCATGTAAACAAGTAACTCATGTAGACATGACATAGACACAACATACACAATTGTGCACAAATACATATTGACAGGAAACATTTTAGAGCTTTTAATTGCCCTCTGAATAAAGACAGCAGAAAAACATATAGAGGGCAAAAATAAAAAAAAAACTTTAGACAAAATAAAACTAATCAAAAACTAAATGCAAGGATTTAGTTGTGTAAGACCAACAGTGGAGATGGACTTGGGGACTTAAGAGAAAGAGGATGAAAGAATTGAGGATTAGTAGGACATATGGAGTAGCTGGGAGTAGTAGCCTGAGCACCAGGGCATACATGTGGAAGAGTCATTTCTGCAGAAAAGGAGAGAGAAATAGTTTATCCACTAAGAAAGCACAAAGAAGAGAAATGTGAGCTCCTTTGTCCATTTTACTCATCCTTTCATAGATCCGAGGTGAATCACTATAAACTTAACAGGGAGGATAGATAAGTAGGTTCTTGCTAATTCAAGGAATGAGATCCATGAACACAGGGCTAGACAGAATAAAGAAATAGATTTTAGAGTAATAGAAAGGAAGCAGAACTCCCAGAGGAAGGAGTCCCAAGAAAGGGATGCCCTGAGGGGTTTCTCATTGAGAAGAAGGATATGAAAAGTTGAGTAGTGTGACCAGAGAAACAGGTCTGGAGTAGAGGCACCAAGCCTGGAGCAGAGACCTGGACATAGAGAGACTTGGACCATTTGCTATAGAGGTGGAGAGTTTAAGATCTCTGAGAATTTGGGAGTCAAGTGCTGTTTTCAGGCCAGTGACTGTTACTGTCCAATTTATATTGGGGCCAAGCAATATTACAGAAGAATACCAGTCTTTTAGGTTTGACTGTGTCTTAGAAACCCTGGGTCTGGTTGGGAAGGCACCCCAAGGGGGTATCTAGGGAAGCTTTGATGAGGCTTGGCTCATGTTGAACAAAATGGATTGAGAAGGGTCCCCAAGAACTCTGGTGGAGAGAAAGACCAAAATCAAGGGACATCCTTCAAGAGTTTGGTTTCTCTGGGGTCATTCCTGGAATCACCGGT
>PVKS010012498.1:0-53554 GCA_004027875.1 Aplodontia rufa
TTTTCAATTTCTTGGAATAACTTAGTAAGGAGAGGTGTTAGTTCCTCCTCAAAAGTGTGGTAAAAATCAGCGGAGAAGCCGTCCGGTCCTGGGCTTTTCTTCTTTGGTAGACTTTTAATTGCAGACTGTATTTCAGTGTCTGTGATTGGGCCATTTAGGATTTTATTTTCCTAAGGGAAAAAATGAAAGCACAAGAATTTCTAGAAAATTTATCCAATGCAGAACTTTCACCTCACATGTAAGGAGAATGCACTGTTGAACTCACAAAATATCCTAGCCATTCAGAGGTTTGGGTTGCCCAGCTGCATGTGCCCACTTTTGCCCTCTTTTCAGGTTTCTGTTTCTAGTTCAGCAATACAAATGCACTACAGCTAAAAGAAGCAAATAATGTGGGGTTTTGTTCATAGTAAAATACTTGTTTTCTTTTATTTTATTTGTTTATTTTGATACCAAGATTTGAAATCAGTGGCACTCAACCCCTGAGCCACATCCGCAGTCCTTTTTATTGTTTTATTTTGAGATAGGGTATTACTGAGTTGCTTAGAATCTATTAAATTGCTGAAGATTTCTTAAAAACTGTGATCCTCCTGCTTCAGCCTCCTGTGCCACTAGGATTACAGGCATGCACCACCATGCCTGGCATGTTTTACTTTTTAATAATTCATTTAATTAATTTAGGGCACAGAAAGGGGGTATTTAGAAAGAATCTATTTGTTTGACAAATCATTATACAAAACTTTGTTGAAAAAAAATTTGTTTTCTATGAATGAATATGGCTGGAAAATTATGATGAGTGCCAAAGGTAGAAAGAATACAACTATTTATATTGGTAAAAGTTTTTGTTTTGCTTTGTTCTGTTTGTTTGCTTTTAGAGAAAACTTAGCACCCTTTTAATCAACGGAAAGGATATTAAATTTTGGTTTCACAAGGATTACTTACTGAAGACCAAGTGAATATTTTTAAAGTTATAATGAGATGGGGCAAAAATGTTAAGTTACAAGAAGCATTTGCTGCCAGAAGCAACTGTTTTGTATGTGGTGCTTAAAAAAAAATAAAATAAAACTTAGGCACTCAATGCAACATAATACTTTTCGCTTTATTTGATTTTTAGTATGTTCTTGTTGATTTTAAAAATAAGTACAATTCCTTTGTGATTAAATGGGGCCGATTTTCTGGTCCAGAGAAACCAGATGCTTTTATTATTCATGACGTAAAGCTGTTGAATCTCAGCAAATGGAAAGCAGGCAATGAAGATTTATGAATAGACGGTCCTCTCTGTGCAGGGCTTAATGAGAGAAAGCACATTGAGGGAAGTGCAGCTGCCATCGCGATTTCAGTGCATCTTGGTTGGCCATGTTTTAAACAAGTAAATAGACCTCCCCAAGGCAATGAAGGGGGACTAAGTGGATGGAGAGAAAATGAAGCTGTCAGAGATAACAATGATTTGTGTCTTTCAAACCTAATGTAAAGGACCATCCTAGTCCTCTTGGACTTATGTGTGAGAACTTGACTTGATTTATTTTACCCTGACCCACCCACGCTGCTCTTACAGACTAAATTTGCAATTCTAGTTATGAATAATCTTCTTTTATAAAATGAATTTTCCTAATAAATTATCTTTTCCTTATATAAAATAATTTGAATCTATCCCATGGTTCATTTTGTATCTCATTTTAACACTATAAAAGTAAAACACTAAAGGTACACTTCTATTATGACCAATTAGTATAAGAGTGATTAGAGTGATCCCTCCCCAGGAAAACACAAAATAAAATATACAAAAATATCTGAAATAATTGTTACAGATGTTGGACAACAGGCAGCAGAGGACTGAAACATTTGAGAAAAAGGCAAAGCAAGTTGGTGCCATAGTGTATTGAATGGAGAGTTTCCAGGCCACGGTACAAGAAGAGAGACTCCAGAAGAGCCTAGCAGATACCCTGAATGAAGGAGGTAGAGCTAAAAAATTAAGAAAATTAAGATTGTTGGAAATTACAACTATAGATAACTACATAAGAGAACGCTGCTCAGAAAAGGGACTCTTGAAGTACATGGATATACATTAAGTCTTTTGTTATAGACTAATAATCAATTTTCAGTTTCTGTAACAAAATACCTGAGATAATCAACTTCAACACAGGAAGTGATTATTTTGACTCACCATTTTGCAGGTTCTAGCCCATGGTCAGTCATCTCTGTTGCTTTTGGGGCTGTGGCATCATGACAGAAAGTAACTGCTATAATGAGCTGCTTACCTCATGGAAGCTGGGAAGTGAAAGGGAAAGCAGAAGGAGCTAGGTTTCCCATATCCCCTTCAAAAGCACTCACTCAGTGAATTAATGTCTTCCTACTAGGCCCCAGCTCTTAAAGTTTCTGTGACCTTCTAACATAATTGCACAACAGTCTGGGGACCAAGTCTTTAGCACTTGGGTCTTTAAGGGAGGTTCAAGATCTAGACTGTAGCAAACTAATTTGCATGTATCTGTAAGGCAACTTCCCAAGGAAAGAAATACTCAAGAAAATTATAAGCACTCACTGACCTATAATTGTTTGTAGTCTTCTATGGTTTTGATGAGGTTTTAGTGTTTCCCTCAAAGGATAATATGCTGGAAACTTGATCCCCAAACTAGATATATTGAGATATGGTGGAACCTTTCAGTGGAATGGTATAGTGCTAGGTAATTAGGTTGCTGAGGGTATCACTCTTGGAAAAGATTAAAGATGGTTTTCTGGAGTGAGGTTTTGCAACAGTAGGTTATCATAAAGTGAGAATGCACCAGACTCTTGGTCTCTTCTGCATGTGGCCATTTTCCTAACTGGTTTTCCATGTTGTGATCTATCCAAGGGGAACTTGCCACAAGCTGATTAGATGGGACTGCTCAATCTTGGATTTTCAGTGTACAAAACTATGAGCTAAAGAAACATCTTTTTTTAATAAATTACTCAGCCTTCAATACTTTGTTATAGCAATAAAATAGACTAGTACACAATGCCTACCAGTAAGAGAATACAACAGATAGGTTAGAAGTTCAGTGTCTCAGTAGAAGTTTATTGCTTTGATGTTCTAGATGAAAGATTGTTTAGATTCTCTTTAAAACAACCTAAAAGCATACTTCCAAATATTACACTATTTCTTTGCAAGATAATTATATTGCATGACATAACTCAGGAATGTGTATGTGTGGTTGTGTGTGTATATTGCAACAAAAAGTTAAGATTGCAGCAGGTATAACAGTGCACACCTGTAACCCAACCACCTAGGAACCAGAGGCAACAGGATTGCAAGTTCAAAGACAACCTCAGGAAACTTACTGAGGCTCTAAGCAACTTAGCAAGATACTGTCTCAAAAATAAAAAATAACATGGGCTGGGGATGTGGTTCAGTAGGTTCAATCTCTTACTATCCCCCCTCAAAAAGTTATAATTGCAAATTCTGTATTACATTAAAATTAGGCATGCAAAGAAACAACAAAATACAACTAAATTAAAAATAATTTAATAGAAATAGCTACAAAATCATCATAAATGAGAGGATTAGTGTACGAAGATATTTTACAATTATTATAATTACTCTATGTACATTAAAAATATAGATGAAGGGGCTGGAGTGGTGGCTTCAGGGTTGAGGCACTTGCCTGGTATGCACAAAGATGCAAGTTTGAACTCCAGCTCCACATACACAGCAGAGTGTCAGAGGAACGAAAGCCACATGAAAAACTAATAAAATTGATCCACCCCCTTCACTGACCCTCTCTTTCTTTGAAAAAAAAAAATTCTAGATGAAAGAATCAAGAATGTTAAATTTAGCCATGGAAGATACAAAACAAATACAAATGAAACTTTAAGAGATAAAAAAGACTTTTGAAATAAAAATATAAACTAGATAAATTTAATAATATATTAGATAATACAGAAGGAAGGATTAGTGAAATTAAAATATAGCAATTCTAAAACACCTAAAATGAAAAGCAGAAAAAAATTACAAAAAATGTGAACGGAGTTATGTGTGGGGGCTGGAGCGGTGGTGTGGTGGTTATGGTGCTTGTCTGGCAAGCACGAGTACACGAGTTCAAATCCCAGCACCACCTACAATGAAAGCCACATGAAAAAATAAATAAAAATTCTTTCTCTCTTTCTCTCTCTGTCACTGTATCTCTCTTTTAGAAAAAAGGCTTCATGTGACCTAAGAATAAGAAGAAAGGTGGAATTGAAAAAATTTAAAGAAATAATGGTCAAAGATATTACAAATGTCCAAATTTGATGAAAAGTGTAAACTTACAGATGAAAGGAGCTCAACAGGTAAAAGAAACTCACACAAAAACTACATCAAGGCACATTATAAGCAATTTTTTAAAAATCTAAAATAAAGAGGAAAGTCATAAAAGTAGTTAGTGAACCCACAAAGAGACAAAGAATGAGAATTAATTTTTCATCATAAATAATGCAAGTTAGGAAGCAATGATGCAATATCTTTAAAATATTGAAGAACTTCTCCAGCTACAATTCTTTGTTCTACCAAAATATATTACAGAAATGAAGATGAAATAAAGATCTTCTGAAGCATGAGAACTGAAAGAATTCATGATCAAAAGATTATACTAAAATGTAGCAGCAGAAATCAATAAAATATAAAAATGGAAAGAGAGAAATCTACAAGAAGGAGAAAATATCAACAAAAATGAAAAAAATGGTCAGATTGATCAAAAATAAAAAGCAAAGTACAGATCATCAATATTGAATGTAAAACTGTGACATTACTATAATATGTTCAGGTATTTAAAAAATGTTTAGTGATTTGAAAACAATATGAAAAAGGGTACAATACATCAAAACTAAGTGATATTTGTCTATGGAATGAAATGTTAGCTTATTATTCAATAGAATATTTTTCACCATTAATAGTAAGAAATTACATGTGTTTATCTCAATAGATGAAAAAACAACACAAAGATGCCAACATTCAATCATGAAAACCCTCTCAGCAAATCTGGACCAGAGGGTCTCGAGTGGTGGCCCAGCTGTTATGGTGCTTGTCCAGCATGCACGAGAACATGAGTTCAAACCCCAGCACCACATACACAACAAAGTCTTATAGTAACAAAAGCCATATGAAAAACTAAATAAAATTGATTTTCTCTTTCTCTCTCGTTCTCTTCCTTTTCTCTTTCAACTTGTTATATTCTATCCTTATGCTCTATTAGGCATTTTGATTATGATGTGTCCTATAAAAGTTGATTTTTTGGGTCTTGTCTACTTAGAATTCTATATGATTGCTGTACATAGATAGCCTCATCATTTTTCTCCTATTATTTCACTAAAAACTTCCTTAATATTTTTAGTCTGTATTTCCATGACCTCTTCAATCCCAATAACTCTTAATTTAGTTTCCTAATATTTCAGAATTCTTACATATTCTGTTCATTCTCATTTTTTTCTTTTTGCTTAATGACTGTTCCAATTCATATAGCCTGTCTTTGAGTACTGATGTTCTGTTTTTGACATAATCTGCTGTTAGTAATACTTTCAATTGAATTTTTTAGTTGGTTTATTTTTTTTGTCATTACCAGGGGTTCTAACCTGTTTATTTTCAGAATCTCTACCTCTATTGAAATATTCTTTCATTTGCTATTTTCTTTTAGTTCATTAATCACTTTAATAATTGTTTAAGTCAGTTTTTTCACTGCTGTGACCAAAAGGCCTGACAAGAAAATTTTAGAGGAAAAGTTTAGCCCTCGTGGATTCAGAGGTCTTAGTCCATATAGCACACACTATTCTTCTGGGTCACAGATGAGGAAGAACATTAAGGCAAATGGACAGGGTAAAGGAAAGCATTTCATAACATGCCAACACAGAAACAGAAAATACTACACTCACCTGGGAAAAATATAAATCCCAAAGTCACACTGCAAGTAACCTACCTTCTCTAGCCACACCCTGCCTATTTACAGTTATCACCCAGTTAATCTCTGTAATTGGATTAATCCACTGATTAAGTGAGGTCTGTCATAACCCAATCATTTTATCTTTGCAAATTCTTTATTGTCTAACATGTGGAATTTGGGAGGACACTTCATATCTAAACCTTAAAAATACTCAAGTTTTATACTTGTTTTTCTAGAATTTTGTCCCTTCAATATCCTCAGGTTCCTTTGTTAGAGGATTATAAATTTTAGTGGGAGAGATTATGTCCTTTTCCCTCATGTTTTTGCAAGTCTTGGATTGAGCATCTATGGAGACGGATTTGTATTCCTCTGTTATGAAGGTCTCCTTTGGTGAGTAGCTATCTCTTTTGTAACAAGTCCTATGTTTTTATTAGTATGTTATAATTATACATAATGGTGCAATCCATTATGTCATAGTAGTACATGAATATAACATAATTTGTTCAATCTTCTTCTCCAGTATCTTCCCTTCCCCTCTCTTTCTCCCTACCCCAACCCACTTACTCTACTGATCTATCAATATTATTATCATAATTTATTTCAATTAGTATTCATTCAATTGACATAAACAGGATTCATTGTGATATATTAGGGGGAGAAAAATCTACCATATTTCACTGTGTCTGAGTAAAACTAAGTCCTGCATTGTTGCTTTATCTTAGCTTTGACACACAGACTTCAGCGTAATGTAAGTGTTAGTTTTCACCTCCAATAACTCTAGGTTGCTCCTGCAGAACTGTTGATTTAATTAACTCTTGGAGCAAAACCTAACACTGTGGTTTTTGTGATTTGTTTTCTTGGAAGATTTCTCTATTTTTGCATTTCCCACTTCTAGGCTGTTCTGATGCTCTCCATAGTGCTCCTGAAGGCAGTGCAGGTAACAGTGTGACAGAGGCTGACTACCCAGGCTATCTCTCATGAACTGAGATGGTTTCTGACTATGGCAGCTCCAGCAAGTTTTAAGTATTTTTATAATAATATGTGTAAGTCAGTTTCATATTTTCTCTAGGAAATCCAACCTTTCTGAAGGAAGGCAATGTCAAAAAAAGCTTCAGAGACATAATAAGGGCCAAAAGGATCTTCCAGCTAGAACACAGAACACTTACATAAGAAACCCTCAGTTTTAAAATTAGCCTGAATTTTAGAGCATCCCATTGTATCTAGATATTTCTTTTGAAACCTTTGGAAGATCTCTCTGTACATTGAGACTAATTTGATGGGCTCTGTGGAGAAGTTTGTTTGATGAGAAATTCATTATTCCATTAAGGAACCATGCTCACTAGCAGAACCCTGTGAGGAGGAACTACAACAATGTCATGCTTTTGTTTTTATCTCTCTTCCACTAGTCTACAGGTAGGGACTCTCAATAACCAAAATTAATCATAGAAGTCAAAAGGCAAGATGTAGTTCATAAAAATCAACATTTTTGCAGTACAGGAAAGGGTAGAGAAGGATAGAAAATGGATCTGGTAGAATAGACAGAAACTATTCAGTATAATTCATCCCTTTAGTTTTATCTGCATTCTTTTTGTTCTTTTGATCCATTAAAATATGTGAAGCCAAATAATACTTATGCTATCTTTTAATTCTGGAAAATGCATAATCATATATATAAATGTGTGTGTGTGTGTGTGTGTGTGTGTGTGTATACACATACATATACATTTATATCTGTTATGGGGGTTGTATAGAAGAGTCAAGAGTCTGGGTGTGTGTGATACAGTACTGATTCTGGATTATGATCAGGGATATATCATATTTTTACTACATATACACTTATGATTGTACAACAAAACATCTCCTCAATAAATTTTTTAAAAGTGATTTCAGAGAGTCCTAAGAGCTCTAATATCAATAAACCATGTACCTATCTAAAATCTCAAATATTAGCCACCACTTGTGTTCTTCACACAAAACAGAAGTTGAGAAACATTGAAAAAGGAACAATATCAAATAAAACTGCTCCTACTCTTCTTCTACACTTGCCACAAGACTCAAGTAGAAAATTTTAGGTATTTTCTTAACACCCATTCCATGTCCCATTTGTTCAATGGTCTTCTATATAGTGCCATATTTCCAAATTTTCATTCTTTTAGTATCTGAGTATATCAACCATGATGGGTGTACAAGAAAGGATTAAGAATAGGTTATCCTTCCTTGCCCCCAAATTTAGCAACAACTCTCCCTCCACCTACTGATAAATTTCCATGCTTCTAGCCCCAGTGTGAGTCCCTTTGTTCTCTTTTAGCAGAAGAATGTAACATCTAGGAGGATGTATTGTAATTGACGAAAAACCTAAATAAACACTCTAGATCCAATTACTTTTAATTGAGTTTAAATATCATTAATCTTGGGGCTGGAGAGGTGGCTCAGCAGTAGAGCACTTGTCTGGCATGCATGAGGACCTAGGTTTGATCCACAACACCACATATACAACTCAGTCATGAAAATAAAAAAACAGATTAAAAATAAAATAGTAAAAATTAGCTCTTTCTCTTAAAAAAAAAAAAAACTAATCTTGGAGATTACACAACCAGTGTTGCTGTAGATGACACCTCTGACTGTTCTACCACAATATTTACCTTTTGATATTTCCCCATTTTCCAGGTAAAGATGCCTTTTGTTTCTTAATAACTGACTGCAAGTTTAGCTGTTTTTGGGGAAAGTGATTAAGAAGACATGAATCATAAGACTTCCGAAGCAAGTACTTTTCTTTAGATTCATAAAAGCCAGGATGTCTAGTGAATCTCAGATAACAGCAACCTGTGGGTCAAAAAGCAGATACCACAACATTTTTAATTACTGTCTCCCTCCAAATCCCTGTATAATCTCTTCACCTACAACTTCTAAGCTGGTTTTTTTTTTTAATGGAAGAAAGTCCTCATCTCCCCCCTGCAGCAACCTTGTTGTCAGTAAAGCTGTTTCTTCCTCATCATTCTGTCTCTTGAATTAATGGTTTCATTGGGTAAATGAGAAACCAGTTCTTTCATGATTACAGTCTTAGCGTCTAGTACAGTAGAACCATGATTGTATTACCCACTTTCCTTGATGGAAGTCTTCTACCATGTGTACCAAGATTTCTGAACATGTTGAGACCTGGAGAATGAGAAGCACAGGTATACCAAAGTTTGATGACACTGTGATATAAAGTTTTTGGTTCCAAATTACTTGTATTCTGCTATGTGAACATGTACTATGAACCCATTCATTTAAAGCATGTAGCACTTTCCACAGGACAGCATACAACTTAATCTTAGGCCAGTTGTTTAAAATATATCAAACCAGAAACTTCTGAGTACTAAGGAATGTTGGAATTTCTGTGATTCCATTTGAACCACTGTCATTCTTGCCTTTGCTGTAAGATAAGACCCCCAGTCAGAAGCAGTCTTGTGCAGGATAGATAGCAATGATAAGTTATTTCATTCATATGAAAATACTCAATAAGTTAAAGTTTGATACTAAAGTTGTATCAGTTGTTGCCACGGGAGTCTGATCCATTTGTTTACTGATTTGTTTCTGCAATTTGGTCCTGCTAGAACCCATTCTCATATACACCATTTTAAAGTTAAATTCTGCCTCCTGTGTATGTACAATTTTGTAGTTCCTTTGATCAAATAATACCAGTTCTTGATGGACATTTTGGGGCACATAGTTAAAGATGCAGTCTCTGCCAAAACAACAGTTCAGGGGCACTTTGAAACTAGAAGACAGTATTACAAAATAAACTATGGCCTTATTGTTTGAGGCTTGCCTATACTACTCTACATAGTTTATTTATCTAAGTCAGATATTTCAATGAATGTTGTATCTATTGACTCAAAAAAACTAAAATAGTACAGCAGCGTGTATCCAAAATGGTGGAACTGTTGCAAAATTCCTTTCTTGCTCCATGCCCAGCATCCACTCACAACTGTAAATGACTGAAGAAGAAAACCCCAGATCTGTTCATATTAGCTCAAAACCACAAAGCAGTTCACCAAGGATTATTGCTTTCTTTATTCTGTGCAGTACCAGGTGGGAAAACATTTTCCTCCTTTTTACTGAGGATAACCTGACACAGCACTGAAACCTTGAAAATTCAATGTTTCAAGGACTCCAATCTTGTATGTCTGTTTATCTCCCATCCTCTGCAAAGCACATTTCTTAATAGGAAATCTAAGATACTTGCTTTACCAGGTCCATTTAGTACAATGTGTCTAACTTAAAAGATGAACTTGTTGTCCTGGGGCTATCAAGATGATTAAGAATCTGCTTTAATGCATTTTAACTGAAAGTTGGAAAGGTCACCTATCCTCAAGGCAAGAGGGAAAAGAGTCATTTTTATTCGTGAAAAATGTTTCTTTACTGGCAGGGTTAAACAACAGAAATAGTATTCTAATATAAAATTAGAGTTGTATCAATAAGCTAGAATGAAGATACTACATCTGTAGCTGTCTAGTTATACCCATTAAAATATAATTATTACCAGGTATTCCTAAAATGGCGAGCTGAAGGGAGGCAGCATTTCCTGTGGCTCTGGGTCTGGTTGGGAAAATCCCAGTTTATCTTTAATTTTCCAAGGTGCCTTCAGGGGAATTTATATATGAACTTCTAGTGCTAGTTTGTGAAGCTTTTCTAAGGAGCCGAGTCCTGGGAGTTTCGCATGGAGGAAAAAAAAAGGCGGGGGGATTTTTTCCATCTTGCCAGGGATGCATCCGACCACTTGTGTTGACTTCCTGCCAGCGCAGCCACCATCTGCGAGTGGCTGACAAACTGAGGACAGGGAAAAAGGATTCTGCATGGTAGTTCAGCTGTGTTTACTTTATGCCAGTGAAACTGCCCTGAGTGAGCAGCCCTTAGAGCGAGGGGAGATAAGCGGACTTTTTCCGTCCTTCCAGGGATGCAGACAGTTGCCTGTGCTAACTTCCTGCCAGTGCAGACGCCACCACCCGTGAGCAGCTGACAAAGTGTGGAGAGGGAGAAAGAATTCTGTCTGCCACGCCAGGAATACCAGAGTTCGGCTGTGTTTACTTTATGCTGGCGGAGCGGCCATTAGAGCGAGGAGAGATAAAGGGATTTATCCGTCCCACCAGGAACAGAGGTCGGCTCGGTTACATTCCGAGCTCATAGCAGACCAGCCACAGGGACGGGACTGCAAGTGGCTGCTGCTGTGGCTCTGAACAGAGTCACCGACCCCATCACTGCTGCGATCCTGTGCCTAATTAAAACAGAGCATCGGGCAAACGCATTTGCAGACACACTGCAGGGGGCAAGAGCTGTGCTGGGAAGCGGCCCGCTGAGGGGACAGTGGAACAGGCTACTCAGCGGGCTAGCCAGGCCACCATTCGGAGCCCCAGGACACAGTTCCCCCTGGCTTTTTAGAGAAGCCTATGAAAACTGCATCAGGAAAAGGCCACGGGCTTCAATCTGACCAGGTCCAGACTCCACCCTTCTTAGGAGGTCTTCAGTTTATGGAATGAAGGGGAGCAATTCCCTGCCCTGCCCACTCCCCTCAGCCAGAAGGATCACGTGACAAGTTAAAGGTTCTGAGTCTTCTGCCACAAGAGGCAGTGTATGCATCTCCCAGCAGAGGGAGAATAGAAATCATCCATACTCGCTGCTCATTAACTCTTCTGGCTTCAGGTCCCCTGGGAGGCTGGCAAACATCAGGGCTTACCAGAACCAGTCCTCTTCAGTGGAAGCCTCTCCTAGACATCCCAGGAGTCTGAGGACACCCCAGTCCTTTTTGTGAGATCACATAACCACAGACTGAGAGACATTCATATCGAAACCCAGAAGGATAGTGATCATCTCCTACCAAAGGTCCCAGAGACACCCTTGCTGCCTATAGCTCCAAGTTTTCATTAAGAATTTTTTTACTTTTTATCTGATTTTGCGTACATGTGTACATATTTTTTTTTCTTTCTTTCTTGCCTTCTGTTTATCTCCTGTACCAAGTGTGTATTGATAAAATAGCTGGAACAATTTATTGGTTTATGGACATATAAAAATATTAGCTATTTTTTTTATTTTTCCACACTCGTTTTATTTTGTATTTTTATTCTTTTTTATGTTCCTCTTTGTTTTAGTTTGTGTCTTTGTACGTTTGCTCATCTCCTTCTCCTCCCTCCTGAACAGAGGGATTCTGGTCAGCACAATTAGTATCGGAAGTATACTGTGATTGACCTCCTTATTTGACCTATGTGTGCTTCTACTCTTTTGTGATCTCCCAAATCTCATTATTAATATCTCTTTTACCCCTCCTATATTTTACCACTTCTATTCCTGCTTCCCTTCCCTAGGGCCTGCTCTTTCCTTTTGTCCTTCTTCTTCTCCTTTTTTTTTTCCTTCTCTTTTTCAGGGCTGAGGACCGAACTCAGGCCCTTGTGTGCTAAGCAAGTGCTCTGCCACAGAGCTAATTCCTCAACCCATATCTTTTATATATTTTTTCTTTTTCTTTCTTGTTCTTTCTTTCTTCAAATTAACCTCTTTGCCTCCTGCTCTCTCAATTCCTAAACTTTATCCTGTTCTCTCTCTTCCTCATTCAAAGCCTTTAACCTACTCCCATCCCGTTGTTATCTTTTCCTTATTCTAATTGAATTGCTATATACATGCTAACACCTTCTAGTTCTTTATCATAACTCAGGAGCTTCAGTTATCTTAACATATTGTGACAACTCTCATGGAAGAAAACTGCTTCTAAAGATGCTAATCATAATTGTTTCTGTTTTAGTTGAAACTGTTCAGTATATGTACCTATAGGCTCACATTTCTTCACTGACTCGATTGGAAGCCAGTGAGCTCTGCTTCCCAAGTAGCACCCTAGACCAATGAAGCACAAGCATAAGAAGCTCCAATAACTCTTACAACAGTAATTAACATAGTCAGTCTTCAAGCCAAATCCCCTGTATCTGAAAATGAGGAAAGGGGGTAATTACTCCCATCCTCACCCTCACAGCTCCCCATCCAAGGACTCCATGGCAGGGGTCCTAGATGAAAACCAAAAAAAATATATCAACACAATGATCAGTAACTCAATCAAGGAGTTGAAAGAATAATTAAGGAATGAAATCAGAGAGCAGTTTCAGGTGATGAGAGACAACTTTCATAAGGAAATAAGGGAACAATAATGGAAATGAAAGATCATATTTTTTAAACATCCTGAAGAGAGATGTAGCAGAGCTATCAGAATTGAAAAATGTTGTCAACCAAATCAAATCCTAACTAGAAGATACTAACACCAGAGTAAACTCAACAGAAAATAGAACAGCAGCCCTCGAAGAATAAACATCAGATAATGAAGACAGGTTGAGCAATGTCGAGTTCAAGGGGGACAGACAAGGAAAGAAACTTATCGTACATGACCAGAACTTCCAAGTAATATTTGATGAGATGAGAAGAAACAATCTGAGAGTATTTGGACTGGAAGAAAACAGAACAACAAACAGGAGGCACTAAGAACATATTGAATGAAATAATCAGGGAAAACTTTCCTCATATATCAATTGATCCAGATTACCACATCCAAGACTCTTTTAGAACACCAAACAGACCTAATCAAATGAGAAATTCACCAAGACATATCATATATAAAATGATTAACAGAGAAACTAAAGAAAGAATTCTAAAAGCAGCAAGGGAGAATCTCCAAGTCACGTTCAGAAGCAGATCAATCAGAATCAGTATGGATTTTTCAGACCAGACGATGAAGGCCAGAAGAGCTTGGAACAATATTTTTCAAGTCCTGAAAGAGAACAGTTTCCAGCCAAAGTTAATATACCCTGCAAAACCCAGCTTTAAATGTGACAGAGAAATTAAATACTTCAATGATAAATTCAAGCTAGCAAGATACATGAGCACAAACCCTGCATTACAGAATATTCTCAAGGAAATTCTTCATTCAGAAGAACATGCTAATAATTCTCTAAACCCCTAAACAAGAGAATGTCTACAATCACAATACACTCCAAAAGAAACCCAGGATGGAGCAAAACACAGCAACAAATACAAAGTCTGGGGGACTCAGATTCCCATATCTGTCCTAACTCTGAATGTGAATGGTCTCGTAGCCCCAATTAAAAGACACAGATTGGCTTCCTGGATTAAAAAACAAAATCCAACAATATGTTGTTTGTAGAAGACACACCTCATGCTCAAAAATAGACACAGACTGAAGGTCAAAGGTTGGCAAAATGTCTACCAGGTCTGTGTCCCAAAAAAGCAAGCTGGCATGGTGATCCTAATATCTGAGAAAGTTAACTTTGATCCAAAACTTCTTAGAAAGGACAAAGATGGACACTACATCATACTAAAAGGCACAATTCACCAAGAAGACTTAACGATAACTAACATTTAAGCCCCAAATCACAATTCCCCCAAATACATGGAAAAAATACTCAAGAACATTAAACCCTTAATAGATCTTAACACAATAATACTGGGGGACTTCAATACACCATTATCAACATTGGACAGATCATCAAAACAAAAAATCAACAAAGATATCTCCAATCTGAATTTCTCTATTAACCAATTGGGCTTAACGGACATCTACAGAATATTCCATCCTAAATTGGCTGATATATCTTCTTCTAAGCAGCTCACGGATCCTTCTCAAAAATAGTCCACATTCCAGCCCACAGAGCTAGCCTTAAAAAATTCAAGAAAGTGGATATAGTCCCATGTATCCTGTCAGATCACAATGCCATGGTCTTAGCAATCAACAACAACAACAACAAAAAAAAACAGAAGCTATTGTAATACTTGGAAATTGAGTAATACCCTTTAAATGTAGAATGGATAAAAGACCAAATGAGATCAGAAATCAAGAAATTATTGGAAATGAATGAGAATGACAAAATGACATATTGAAACCTCTGGGAGAGTATGAAAGCATAAATAAGAGGTAAATATATAGCACTGAATGCATACATCAAAAATCTGGAAAGAGTGAAATAAATAGTCTTATGCTCCAACTCAAACTCTTACAAAAAGAGGAACAATTCAATCCCAAAAGTAACAGAAGACACTAAAATCAGAGCTGAAATCAATGAAATTGAGGACAAAAAAATACAAAATATAAATAAAACAAAGAGTTGGTTCTTTGAAAAAATAAATAAGATCAACAGACCCCTTGCTAACCTCACCAAAAAGAAGATTGAAATGAAGCAAATCAATCAAATCAAAGATTGGAGATATCACCACAGACTCAAACAAAATCCAGGAGATTATCAGATCTTATTTTGAAAATGTGTACTCTGCCAAATCTGATAATCTGGAAGATATGGAAAGATACAACACCCCCAGATTAACTCCAGAAGACATTGAAAATCTAAACCAACCTATCTCAGGTTCTGAAATCAAAGCAGCAATCAAAGGCCTTCCAAAAGAGAAAAGTCCTGGACCTAATGGGTTCACAGCAGAATTCTACCAAATGTTCTCAGAAGAATTATCATCAATCCTCTGATAGCTTTTTGATGAAATTGACAGGGTCAGAGCACAACCAAACACTTTTTATGAAGCAAATATAACTCTCATACCAAAATCTAACAAAGACTCATCAAGAAAAGAAAACTATAGACCAATTTCCCTTATGAACATAGATGCAAAAATCCTTAATAAAATTCTAGCTAATCAGATCCAAAAGTGCATTAATCAGATAATACATCATGATCAAGTGGGCTTCATTCCTGGAAAACAGGGCTGATTCAATATTCGCAAATCAATAAATGTAATTCACCAGTTAAATAGAATCAAAAATAAAAATCATATAATCATCTCAATCAATGCAGAAAAGTACTTTGATAAAATTCAGCATCCTTTTATGCTCAAAACCCTGGAGAGGATAGGGATCAAGGGAAGATACTTCAACTATGTAAAATCCATTTACAACAGACACATAGCAAACATTATACTCAATGGCAAAATTCTGAAAGCATTTCCTCTTCATTCAGGAACGAGACAAGGCTGTCCACTTTCACCACTATTATTCAGTATAGTCCTTGAAACTCTTGCTAGAGCCATGAGACAAGAGAAGGAAATCAAAGGAATTCAAATAGGAAAAGAAGAAGTCAAGTTGTCTCCATTTTCGGATGACATGATCCTCTACCTAGAAGATCCTATAAGCTCAACCAGGAGACTTCTGGAGCTTATAAACAACTTCAGCAAAGTGGCTGGTTATAAGATTAACATCAATAAATCATTAGCTTTCCTATACCCCAGCAATAAGGACACTGAAGAAGAAATTAGGAAGTCTGTCCCTTTCACCATCTCCTCCAAATAAAGAAAATACTTGAGCATAAATCTCACAAAGGATGTTAAGGACCTATACAATGAAAATTATTGAACTTTAAAAAAAGAAATTATATAAGATCTGAGTAGATGGAAAAACATTCCATGTTCATGGTTAAGTAGGATCAATATCATTAAAATGGCCATTTTACCCAAAGCCCTATACAGATTTAATGCAATCCCTATCAAGATACCAACACATTCTTCATGGATATAGAAAAAGCAATACTCAAATTTGTATGGAATAACAGAAGACCCAGAATAGCCGAAGTATTACTCAGCAAGAAGGAGGAGGCAGGAGGTATCTCAATTCCTGACCTGAAATTATACTACAAGGCTATAGTAACAAAAACAGCATGGTATTGGTACCAAAACAGAATGGAAGACCAATGGAATAGAACAGAGAATTCTGATATGAACCCTCATATATTTAACTATCTGATATTTGATAAAGGGGGCGAAAGCATAGTGTGGAAGAATGATAGCCTGTTCAACAAATGGTGTTGGACAAATTGGAAAGCCATATGTAGACAACTGAAATTGGATCCTTACCTTTCACCCTGCACAAAAATTAAATCAAAATGGTTCAAGGATCTGGATATTAAATCAGCAACCCTACAATTGCTTGAAAAAGAAGTAGGATCAACATTACATGACATAGGGGTCAGCACTGCCTTCCTTAACAGGACTCCCATGGCACAAGTGGTAAAATTAAGAATAAATGCATGGGTTGCAATTAAACTAAAAAGCTTTTGCACAGCAAAGGATTTAGTCAAGAGTCTCAAGAGAGAACCTACACAATGGGAGAAAATTTTTGCCTGCTACACCTCAGACAAAGGGCTAATATCCAGAATATACAAAGAACTCAAAAAAAATTAAATAATAAAACCACTAATAACCCAATTAATAAATAGGCTATGGAACTAAAAAAAGGTTCTCAATGGAGGAATTCCAAAAAGCCCATAAACATGAGAAAATGCTCTACATCACGAGCAATAAGAGAAATGCACATCAAAACTTCGCTGAGATTTCACCTCACTCCAGTCAGAGTGGCAAAAATGAAGAATAAAAACAATGACAGGTGCTGGAGGGGCTGTGGGAAAAGAGGAACACTGTTACATTGCTGGTGGGACTGCAAACTGGTATAGGCACTCTCGAAAACAGTGTGGAGACTCCTCAAAAAATTAGGACTAGAGCTGCCTTTTGACCCAGCTATCCCTCTCCTGGGTATCTTCCCAAAAGAGCTACAATCAGCTTACTATAGAGATATAGCTTCATCAATATTTATAGCAGCTCAATTTACTATAGCTAAATCATGGAACTAACCCAGATGCTCCTCACCTGATGAGTGGATCCAAAAACATTGGTATATATATATATATATATATATATATATATATATATATATATACACACACACACACACAGTGGAATACTACTAGGCTATTAGAGAAAACAATATTATGGCATTTGCAGCCAAGTGGATGGAGATGGAAAAAATTTTGCTAAGTGAAGTATCCCAAACTCAGAGACTCAAGGGTCAAATGTTTTCTCTCATTTGTGGACTCTAGATTAGGATAGAAATAGCTGAACTCTACCTATGGAATTATCACATAACTATTTATCAGCCTGTTTGATATGTAACCTGCTTAAGGGAAAACCTTATCTCTGTCCACTTCCCCACCTAATAACAAACATTGTTTTAGACATGACATGACCTATGTCAAGGCACACTCATGCATCACTTAACAATGGGGCTACATTCTGACAAGTGCATCATTACTTGCTTGCACTGACCCTTGTTCACACAACACAGAGAGCACCTATTCAAGTTAACATAGCTACGTAGTTGATAGAAATTATAATCAGGTGGGACCACCATCACATGAACATCTGGTCCATTATTGACTGAAATATAGTCATGTAGCACATGACTATAATTAATCAAATCTAATATTAGAAAATGTTTACTTTCAAAGAATGAATACAATCATAAATTTTTAAAAATAATATATTTCCCCTATGTACATACTTAGCACATTGATTACCTATAAGCACAAGGCTGAGAAAAATTTGGAACTTTCACATCCAATCAGTCACAAAGCAAGAATTAAATATAATTCTAGCCAAAAACAAAATCCAAATTCATTGTATAAAAGCTGTATTAATATAGATTGCTAACAAAGGGGGAACAGAAAGCATATGGCTTAAAACTAAGGTGGGGACTTGCAGGTCTAGGATTCTGGTCCTGGGTGGCAGCCACCCATGTCAGTGGAGAAGAGAAGGAACCTTGGGCCAGAGCTCCAACCTCCCTGGCTCTTTCTCCCCTCCCCCAACTGCCTCCTTTTCCTACCCCACCCCACACAACAAGCAGGCCCAGGACTCCACTCCCAGACTGGCAAGCACCCAGGACAACCTCAAGGGGACCTCCTCACTTGGAGCTGCACTGCCCACAAGGTGCAGGCCCAGGAATATATCCTGCTGGCAGGGGCCCATGACAACCCCCAAAGAGGACCCTGTGGCCTCGAGCTGTGTACCTGCTGTAGACTTAGGACCCTGGTACCAAGACAGCAGATGCCCAGGCACCTCCCAAGGAAGAATGCTCAGCTCAGAACCACCCCACCCACTGTCCCAGAGGCCTAGGACTCCATTCCCAGGCAGGCCCATGCAGAGATCAAACTGATGAGGATCCCCCCATGCCCGAATCTGCCCCACCCACCCATTGCCCTCCCAGGAGGTGGTTCTGGCCAACAAGCAGGTATCCAGGACAGCCCAAAGGAGGATGCAATGCAGGAGCTGCCCCATCTATCTGCTGCACAGACCCAACTTCAGGGCCAGTCTACAGATGCCAAAGACACTCCCAAGGAGGACCCTCAACCAGAAGCTGGCCCCACCCACCACACAGGCAGGGATTCCAGTACCTAGCTCACAGTCACCAAGGACACCCCATGGACTCATGCAGGAGCCACTCAGTTGCAATGCATACCCTCTGGGTCCAGATATATTGGGCCTGTTCCTGCCAACAGGGATCTCAGGTCCTATTGCAGTACGCAAGCAAGCCTGTTCCTGCCTGTCCCATGCCTCTGAGACCCCAGGACACAGCAATACACCCCCAGCATAACACTTAAAAAAATCCTGTGAGCTGACTCGCACCACCAACAGGTTACAGATGGGCAACCTGGAGCCTTGATCCAAAAGGTGCAGCAAAATGAAGCCCCATGACAAAGCAGTATCTGGAAAAATGTGGTCATAGAAGAGGTGATGTCAGACTGGACTTTTGACCTGCAAGGAGAAGCACCTGAAGACCTGCCTCACTTCAGCACAGGAAATCTCAATTCAAAGATCCAGATGAAGCTCTGGATCTTTGAATTGGAATTCATTTGGTATAAATAACAAGAAACCCAAAATAGCCAAATCACTACTAAGCAAGAAAAATGAAACTAGTGGCTTTGCAATATGAGATCTAAAATTATACGATAGAACTGTAGTAACAAAAACAGCATGGTATTGGTATCAAAATAAGAATGAAGACCAGTGGAATAGAAGACTCTGTGACAAACCCATAAATCTTTTAATACCTGATCTTTTACACAGGGGTCAAAATATAACATAGAGGAGAGACAGCCTATTCAAAGACTGGACAGCCAATTTCAGAAAGTGGAATTAGATCCTTGCACAAAAATCAAATTGAAGTTGATCAAGGAACTAAACCAGCCACCATACAACTGCTGGAAGAAAAATTAGGATCAACACTCCAGCATATGGGAGTAGAGTAGACAATGACTTTCTCAGCAAGACTTCCAAATCAAAAGAAATAAAGTCAATAATCAATGAGTGGGATTCCATTAAACTAAAAAGCTTTTGTAAGCCAAGGGATTGGTCAAAATTGTCAATAGAGAATGGGAGAAAATCATGGCATGTTATTCCACCGATAGGGGATTAATGTCCAAATTTTACAAATAACAAAAAAACCTTAATAACAAAAACACAAACAATCCTATCAATAAAGGGACCAAAGAGCTAGACAGAAATTTCTCAACATAGGAAATTGTGCAAGCCAATGAATACATGAGCAAGTGTTCTAAATTACTAGTAATCAGAGAAGTGCAAACCAAAACTACATTAAAATTTCACCTCACTCCAGTTAAATTGCAAGAGACAAAGAATAGAAACAATAGCAGATGCTGGAGGGGTTGTGGGGAGACAGAAACACTGGCACATTATTGGTGGAACTGTAGACTGGCATAGCCACTCCGGAAAGCAGTGTGGAGACTTCACAAAAATTTAGGGATAGATCCACCATACTTCCCAGCTATCTCTCTTCTGGGTATTTTCCTAGTACAGCTATAATCAGCACATTACAATGACACCACAAAATCAATGTTCATAGCAGCTCAATTTACAATAGTTAAATTATGGAATCAACCCATATGTAGCTCACTGGATGAATGGATCCCAAAGCTCTGGTGTGTATATATGCATACATACACTTAATATCGAAAACTTAATATCAAATACACACACACACACAATGGAATTCAACTCAATTCTTAGAATCAATGATATTACAGCATTTGAAGGTAAATGGATGGCAATGGAACAAATTATGCTGTGGAAAATTAGCAAAACCCAGACACTAAGGGTGAAATATTTTTCCTCATTTGTGGAGGGTAGAGCAAAATCCAGGCTTGGTTGAAATGTCATGTACAAGATTCTCCAAGGTCAAAGCAACACTGAATCTAGGAGAACCATAGATATGTATGGGGAGAGGGAAGAGAAGGGAGGGAGGAGGAAGGGAGGAATGGTAGGGAGGGATCTAGGAGGAGAATCAATAATGTATCTTACTCTTTACTTCTCCTAGAAGCCAAATACTTATACAATCATTTACTTCTTGAAACTTTATCTGATATCAGGTTAATATTGAAGAGTCAAGAGACTGGGGTGTGGGTGATGTGGGGGTGATTCTGGATTAGAATCAGGGGCATATCATATTACTATATACGCACTTATGATTGCACAACAACTTAACTCAATAATAAAATTAAAAATATCTAAGGGGGCAGGATCAAAGGAATATAGTTTGAGGGTAGTACTAGTGTTTATTTAACACTACCAAATATCGGTGGAACTGTAAAGTGAGTGTCTTGATCCTTAAGTACACAAGGCCTGGTGTGAGACAAAAATAAGTCCATCATGTTGGGGGAGGGATCATTTATTTGTTTATTTTATAAGCCATTAAAAGAGCCCCTTGAGTACTATTCTGATTTTCTGCTCAGTAAGCACTCTTTTTATCATTAAGCCATCTTCTAGAAGTAACCAGAAAATCTAGAAAGTTGCCACCTCACTGGTTTCTTGAAGACGGTGCAGAGAATGCCTTTTGCCCAGTTTTTAAAACTCACTTCTATAGTTAGGGATACCTAAATTCAGGGTTTTCTAGCTAGTTTGGTAGCAAGAAGATTCAATTACATACTGAATAAAGTAAAGAGAAGGTACAATTAGGATCGTATCTGCACTTTCAATTTCTTTCCTGTGAAACCGATAAACAAACCAACCAACCAACTTTGGAAGCTCTTTATTCTTTTCATCTAAAATATAGCTTCCAGCAGAATCATCAGAAACCAAGAAGCCTCTGTCTTTAATCCTTAACAATACCACTTTGTGAACCAAGATTATGTGAATAATCAAGATACCCATGTTCAATTTATGTAAAAACCATCACCAGACACACCTTCTCTGCTTGTGGTACTCTGATTCACTCATGTAAACAGGCATATATCACTCAGCTCAAGGAAAATATGTCCCTCTGCTGGTTCCACTGTTTTAGTTAAATTTTTCATCACTATGAACAAAACACACAACAAGAAAAATTAAGAGGAGAAAGTTTATTTGCGGCTCAACCTTTCAGAGATCTGAGTCCATAGATGGCTGACTTATTGCTCTGAGCCTAGGGAGTACATCTTGGGGGAAAAGACAAGAGGAAGAAAGTTGCTCAACTCATGGTCTGGTCAGGAAGCAGAGAGAGAGGGAGAAATGGGAAGGGGTCACAGGGAAGATGAATCCTTCACAGCACACCCTCAGTAATCCATCTCCTCTGGCCGTGCCTGTCCTGCTTATAGTTTCTACCCCATCAGTACTTTCAAACTAGGATAGACTATGTTACTGCTCTCTCATAATCCAATCATTTACCTTTGAATATTCCTCCATTCAGCTTTTGAGGAACACCTCATATTAAAACCATAAAACAAGATGAGCATCTAATTAGTCTAAATTAGTCTAAGTCAACCATAATGATACCTGTCACTTTTGCCATATCTTTTCCCCATCTCTCTTGATGACATGGATCATGGAACATAAGTTCCAGGTAAGATGATTAAAAATAATAAGTTGTTCTAAGGAAGTTTTGGAAAAGATTATTTTCACAGATTAATGCCCACAACTTTTAGAAAGGGAAAGCCTGGAAAAGATTATTTTCACAGATTAATTGCCCACAACTTTTAGAAAGGGAAAGCCTTTCCCATAGCCCCTTTTTTTTTTCAGCTAAAGAGGTTGAGATAATGAAGTTTCTTGGAGCTGTAGTGGCTGTTTTGCAACAATGTGGCAATAAATAACAAGAATGAAAAATCAGCATTTGAAGCATTATGGAACAGATGGGCAAAAACTGTATCCTTGACATCCATGAGCCTCTGAAATAAATTTGATCATACCTACCTGTGAACTTCTTATTAATGTATTAAATGCCCTATGACTTAAGGCAGTTAGTGGCTTTTTAGTCATTTGCACCCAAATAAATTCCAACATACTTACCTTTGAGCAGAAAGCTAGGAGCAATATGGATAAGAGGCAAATATTATTTTGACACTGCATTTGGTAAGCTGTGTGAAATCCTTTGACTAGTTTTTTGTTTTCTCACTATTTAAATTCATTTCATCTCAGATCTAATGAGTTATGGATTATGTACTTAGCCAAGACAGGCATCCCAAAGAATGGTCATTGCTAAGATAAATGAAGAAGTTTTACCTTCAATCTAGATAATTATTGCAAAGATTCTCTTTACAGAAATAGTTTCATTAACACAAAGACCTGACTCTGGCTTCCATGATCGGAAATTTTAATCTTAGCTTTCAGAATCTAAGTCCCTATTTTTTCTATATCACATCAATGAAGAAGAGCATACTGATTTCATATAGCAATCTAGCAATCTTAGAAATTTATGGAATTAAGTTTTTGAATCTTCATTTTTTTTATATTTTCCACATCATTGTTTGTTCATTATAGTTGCATATATTGATGGGGATTTGTTGTTACATATTTGTACATGTGCATGGTACAACAGTAAAATTTGGGCAATATCTCTCCCCAGTACTTCCCAACTCCCTCCTTACTTCTTACATCTTTGTCCCTTTCCTTTCCTTATCTCCCTTTGCTGATTTTAGGGAATCCAACCCCACCTTTCTTTTCCATTTTCCTTTTTATATTTTGCTTATGTGAGAACAAAAAAAAAAAATTCTAAACCCTTCTAAGTTTGATTTATTTCACTTAACATCCATTCTCCTGCAAATGACACAATTTCATTTTTCTTTGCTTGAATAAAACTCCATTGTGTATACACACCAAGTTTTCTTTATCCATTTATCCATTGATGGACATCTGGGCCATTTATATAGTCTGGCTGTTGTGAATTGTGCTGCTGCAAACACATGCATATATCACTGTAGTAAGATGACTTTAATTCAATTTTGCTACTTCAAATTGACCTACTTTTCAAACTCTCCTTCCCAATCTGAAAATTAACTCACTAGCATAATAGTATCAGGTTGAATATAAATTAGATTCATTTCTTAAGCAATTATTTCTTTAGCTACCCAAAAAATATATTAGTACTTTCCCAAAAATAAAAAGCCAATACTACAAATAATCAAAGTGCCCAAGGTTGCTTTAGCAGATGTGACCTCTGTTGTAAGTTTGTAATTCTTCCAAATGTTTCTTATTTGTTTTTAGTTTTAACCACAAAAATATACATGTGCATGCATCTATTCATATAATTCTTCATATGTGCACATGTATTGAAATATTTTCATGTATTTTTTCTACATAAAGGATTTATAGTATAATCATCATTATTTTTCCACTCAATATGTTTTTTCTTCAATTATCCTGTACAATTAAATACTGTGCACATCTATAATTTAATTATATAAACTTATTGTTAGATATATGGGTATTTCTGATATTTGATGCATAAACATTATGACAATTAACATCTTTGTACATACATCAACTATAAGTGAATCTCGGCATAAACATGAATAAGTGGAATATGAGAGTATAAATAGTTTAAATTTTAATAGTTTACCTGGTGAAATTACTAGTTTAAATTGTATTCCCATAAGAAAAGTGTATCAGAATACTTCCTGCTCAATCACTTGAGATCATATCTTTCCATTTCTGATACTCTGATATATGAAAGAAAGCATCTTAAGATTAATTTATTTCACAATGGTCAGAATGCAAGTGAGGTGCAGCATCTCTTTATATGATTATCGTACATTAATGTTTTCTCTTAATGTCTATATTTCTCTTAAGTTATTTTCCCCTTGTTTCTATGGATGCTGAATATTAACCCTATGTATTTAATAAAGAAACAATTGTTTTTATAAAAAATGTTTGATTTATTTTTTCTTTTAATTTTTATGGGCACTCTCAAAGAAATAACACAATTTGAAAAAGCAGATTTATCAATGTCTTTACTTTACTGTCTTCATTTTGTTATTATTTATGAAAATTTTCCAAAGTATGTGTGTGTTTTTTTGTGTATGTAGTTTTTAAAACATACACAATGAAGTTTATGGAAAAATTGTTACAAAATTTGAAAATGTCACATGTAAAAATGTTTTCAGGTAGATTTAAAACTTGAAGGTAATGTCCATAATATTAGGATAGGACTTGCAAGTTGGATATAATTGGGCCTCAATCACATACTACCTACATAGTGTTGACTGAGTTTTAGAGAAGTACCTCGCCTGCAATTCCAAAAAACTCTACATTTGCCTCGCTAATATAATTACATGAGAAACAATTTAAGTCTAATATATTTTTCTCTTGCTGAGGAAAAAAAATTGACTACTCACACACTACTTTTAGCCCCTAGTTCTGAGAACATATGCTATCTTTCATAGAGGTCACGTGTATCACGAGGGAAAATGAATCTTGTAATAATGCCATTTTGTTAAAAAAAAATCTAGAGTTCAGAAACAGAATAGTAATAGAACTTTTTAAAAGGAAGGAAAGAGTTGGCTTCTTGCCATGTTAAATAAACTAAGTCTCCTACAATGCATCTTATTTAATTATTGGCACCAGCTTCCCAGAATGTGATCACCAGAGAGAGGATATGTGGCTGGAGCATGGAAACCAGACCAGATTTAAAATGTTCTGACAGTTTTTGATTTTTTTAATGGCTTCATAACTTGTAAAAGGCATTAGTTTTCAGGAGGGTGATTATGGTTTGTCCTTTCTGTACCATTATGTCCAACTTGTTTTATGCTCCAGCAGAGAAAATTATTTTCTTCCTCCAATTCATACGACAAACATAAATGAATATTCAAGTAAAAAAACTCATTGGTTTAATTTTACCATCCTCTGGTTCACCATAAAATACATACTTTATTCTGAACTATGTGAAAATAAATAGTAAGTGGTCATGAAATTGTTGCAATTCATTCATCTCTGAAGAAAATAATTATTCTTGGAATTAAGGTACCATAATCATTCCAGTAAGGCAAGGGGGAGGGCGAACTTAGGGAAGGCAAAGCAACAGCAATGCTTAAACATGAACATAGTCTTGCCTCAGTAAATTATTTCTCAAGAAGATAGTGCAGAAAACATGGCTATGTAGAAAATTTAAGCAATTATGTCTAATAAAATTAGATAAAAAATGCTTGTTGAGATATCAAAACAATTTTGCAGGTGTTTATTCATTTTTCTAAATAAGATTCAAACCCATTTTGTGAGATAACTGAAGGAAAAGAGGGCCATTAGAAATTTTAAGGAGTATTTTAATTTATTCTGCAAGTTTCATCCTATACTTAGATAATCTAATGTGGACATAAAACTTTGGTTAAACATAAAATTAATTTGATTATCGAGATCAATCATAAGTTCTCAGAGACAAGTTCTAGCATCTTCGTTGTCCACAGAACTTATTCTCTTCTGGGAATGAAACAAAGACCCCAATCCCACTCTGAAAGACCAAGAGCACTTGGGCATCATGCTAAAACTGAATGAGGGTTTTATTCCCATAGCCACATTGTCAGGAGGACTCAGAATTTCAACAGCAAAGTGAACTTGATTCATCAGGTCTACATGTTCCTGACCCTAGTGGAGCAGAGCACACGTGTAGAAGGAAGCACTCTTCTTTCCATTTCCCAGATATGCTCTGTCACAGTCTCCTGGCTGTCTGCAAACATGAGCAATATAAACCAACAAAAGAGTGAATGTGGAATATAAGGGGGCCCCTCATATGCCTTTGACTTTGGAGATGATCGAAGGTGCTGCTCTCTGGCAGGTCATTATTATGTGACCAGACTTGTGGAGAACTGAAGTTTTAATTTAATTTTATTTTATTATTTATTTTACTGGTACCAGGGATCAAATCCAGGGGTGCTTTACAACTGAGCCACATCACCAGCCTACCTTGTATTTAATTTTAAATTTTGAGACAGGGTCCTGCTAAATTGCTTAGTGCCTCACTAAATTGCTGAGGCTGGCCTCAAACTTGCAGTCCTCGTGTCTCAGCCTCCCAAGTCACTGGGATTACAGGTGTGTGTCACTGTGCCCAGCCCTGAAGTTCTTGATCGAAGTAAAGTTGGTTGGTTGAACACAGCAGGACTAATTTCTTTTGGCAATTCACTTCACATCCTACTGCTCACATTATAGATGTTGCCTTCTTGTTATTTTGGTATTTTCAGCCACAGGTGTCTAAAATTGAAAAAAAAAATCTATACATATAAAAACATACAGTATTATCAACTTTTCATTAGATTTGACAGCTGTGTAGCCAGAACTATGTCTTTTCATCTGTAAAATGAAAATAGTACATATTTTACATGTTTTTAAAGAGACAAATAGGTTAACATATGCAAAGTGCTTAAATTCATATTGGCCACATGATATGATGTTGAATTAAGTCTTACCCATTACTGCGAATAAATGAAGTTGGCATATGGATTTAAGTCATAGTCAAAAAGATACATTTTAAAACAATTTGTAATAGAAATGCAAACGTTGAATATATTGAATGCTTAGATGAAATAATGAGGTGGTTAGCACTTAATGAGACATAAACATTTTTTCATTTGTTTTGCTCCCCAGGGTGTTAAGATCTTCTTGAGTGGTAAGTAGAGCTGATTTTTTAAAAAAATATATTTTTCATGTATGTACCTGTACATGTTGTGGTTAAATTTTTGATGCTTTTAAAATAGCAATCTCCGATAACAGCTATTGGAAAATTAAGTAATCCTAGAGTAGAAGATTGACCTGGGTAATCAAGTCTTCATGGAAATTTGACCCACTCACAATAAAATAGATAATGAGCAAGAAAGGGGTCACTGATAAGTGAAAGATTTCCAGATGTTGGGAAGTCTGCACAGGAAAGAGCCAGGGGAATTCTAGCTGCCGAACTTTCTGTGGCTAGAGCACTCCTTGAAAACAACATGCGTAGGACGGTTAAATGGCCTGATTCCTAATTCATAAAGCCATCTTCTACTTTAAGAATGAAAGAAGGGTAAGGAAAACAGTTATCAGTGAAGTTCAAGAGTTTTCTGAGGTCGCTGAGGTTATGGGAATGTTAAGCACATACACAAGAACAGATACCGACTGTGCCCCAGCGTTCCTTTACCCAGTGCAGTCTATGACCTCAACCCAGAGGGGAAGCCTCTTTGAAAACATCAAATTGTTGTCTAAAATACTAAAGGCTGAATACTACCTGTTTTATATTTTAAAATAAGCCTCCAAACTCAGTTTTCTTGAATTTGGACCCTGATTCAACATTTAATGGCTGAATAGACTAAGGCAAGAGGTAAAACTCTTAGCGCTGTCATATTCTTCATCTTAGAAAAGACATTAAAAAGCCTGTACTGGGGCTGGAGTGGTGGCTCAGTGGTTACAGTGCTTGCCTGACGTTTGGGAGTATGCAGATTCAAACCCCAGCACCACGTCCACAACAAAGTGTCCAAGCAATGAAGACCACATGAAGAACTAAATAAAATTGATTTTCTCTCTCTCTCTCTCTCTCACTGTCCCTCTCTTTTAAAAAAAAACAATGTCTGTATTATTGTGGACATTGCTGAGGTTATTTATGTAAAAACCCAAGAGTGTCGCAGTATCCTGAAGTCATTGACTTCTCTTTCCTAGTTATTGTTAGAAGTATTACCCCTAAGGAATGTGTTGTCCTAGTCCACATTTACCATGGCCCAGTGCTTACCTTTCTGAGTTCTATATTCTACCAGCCAGATTTTATGTTGGCAAAAGTTTTAATTCAACAAATAATCTAGCTATAAAGTCAGAATCAACAATCTGATGTATCTTCTGCCTCTTGACAAGGAAAATATCAGATCTTTCTCATCATAATTGTTCCATGTTTTGAGATTATTCCAAGGACTTATAGGATAACTTAGAACTCTGTCTCTATTCATTCCTTGATACTCATAACAACAGGAAAACAATTTTCTTGACTTTTTTTTTGGCCTCTGAAGCATCATGAGAGATTTTTCTGAGTAGCAGGATTTGGCTATGAAAAATATCAGAATGCTTTTATAAATTCAACTTAACAGACCACAGACATTCTTCAGAAATGAAGCTTATAGGAATTCCATTGAAATTTGTCTCAGACACTATTGCTTAATTGCTCAGGCTAATAACTTTCCATGGAAGAAATATTGATTCCCATTTCTCATCACTCAAGAATCACCAGAATGTCTAAATTGCAATATTCTCTGTCCATGAGCAGATCTCCTTGCAGTTAACACTCATAATATTGGACAATACAATTTATTCAGTCATTTAGGATAGTCTCAAAAGAGAAGAGGAAAGGTTTTTCTTCCTGCATTTAAAGTGGAGTAACATAGGTAGAACGCTAGGATTTTAATCTACCAACCCTTATATCTCAAACTTGAAAGTAAAAATATTTATAACTATCCTGCTGCAACATTTCTGTGTAAGAGTTACAAGATTTATCTGTATAACACCAGGCTTCTTCTTCCTTCATAGCCTCTCTGCTCCCCAGAAAACCACACTTAACCCCATTCTAGTTCTCAGACTGATTGCTGTTCAAAAAGGAAATCAAACTGTATAATTTTCAGACAAAGATCAATTCAGCAGCAAAGTTAATGGGCCCTTCTTGAGTAGCCATTACACATATAATGCATATTCTAATTTTGCACCCAAGATACAATGAGCAATAGTGCCTTTCCAAAATAACTGAAATTCCTATACATTTTGTTCCCTTATCCTCAACTTTCTAGAAAAATATCCTAACTTGTCCTTGTCAGGGACTCTACCAGGGCATATTGTGATTATTCTATTCCCTGTCTGGAGAGAAAAGTTCTTTTTCAATTGACATTGTTCTTCCCTGGAAAATGTTGTCCTTTAAGCCATGAAGATTATTTTTGGATTTCTAGTCTTTATCTAAGCCTTTTCACTCATTGAGGAATCTTGATATTATCCTGGTTCTTTCTCCCTATGCATTACTTTCCTGGATTTCTTTTTTGTCATTCTAAATGTAGACTGAGTGTTCACTGTGTCTCAGGCATTGTGCTGGAAGAAGTAGGTAGAGACAGGAAAAATAATAACAAAATTCTGTGGCCACTAGCATTTAAAAGTTCAAGATGACTTTAATCTTTGTGTGTGTTGCTTTGTCCCTGAAGTTTTTGTCCCGGTTGTCTTCACCTGAATCTTCATCTGATTCCCCAGCACATGTCTTCTCCCCAAAAAGAAACAAGGGATAAGACGATTCTGTCTCTAGGTACAGACTTACCAAGAGTTTCCAGCTCCCAATTCTCTGAACAAATGAAATATAGATCTGTTTTCTAAAGAGATGGTTCTTAATGATAACACCCTGACACAAAGGAATGCATGATACAAATATTTTCAAACTAATAGCGTTTTAATAGAGAACTGAAGAGTGTGAATTTGTCTGTATTAACTATATAAGAAACATTTTGTATTTTTAAAACAAAGTTGTAGTCACTCATTAGAACCTTTTCAGTCTTACCGTATGAGAGAAAAAGCAGGCAAAGCTTGAGCTCTTACACTTGTGCAATTTCTGTCACAGCCCATAAACTTTGGGACTCCCATGGGATAATGTTGAACATGAATATTGTATGTTGTTCCTTGTGTAGGAGTCAGAACAAATGTTGGCAAATGCTGTTATAAAAAAATTATGGTTTATAAACAGTTGGAGCAATAGCCTTCTGCTCAAGTTGTGTTTAATGCAAAGGAAGATCCAATCTGACTATTCTACTAATCATTAAATTGACCAATGTTATAAAAAAGCACAAATCGGGAAATTTAATGTGTAAACACAAAATTTTATTAGACAAAAGGAGTTCTAGAAGGAATAGGAAGGCAGGGCTCTGAAAACATAGGTATATGAGATCCATGAATACTAAGAAAAATAAGTTTTGTATGTAAAATTTTGATTTTTATAAAAAGGAAAACAACTTTTTAAAAAGCACTGGAAATATGGTGTCATGTTAAACTTGCAATTTTATGTAGTCAACATAAGAGCAAATGACTTTTGTTGCCTCAGTGACAATTAATAAAACTCAACATAATGGTTTTGTAGCATCCCTAGAAAAATTGGTACGGAAATGTCTTCATTAACTGAAACAGAGTGCAGAATGTGCTCATAAATGTGAATTCTAAAGTCCTGGAAGCCTTCTAACATGACACTCCACAGGCTGTAGAGGAAGGCTATGTCTCTCCAGCTCCTACCACTCCTAGTCTCTCCCTCACACACCTGAATGTTCTGACACATGGGCGTCTGTGACACTGACCTCTGGCATTCTTTATTGCCATCATCTTCTCTTCTTTAGCTCCTGAAAATTCAAGACCGTGAATCACTGTCTTTCTTTCTACTAGTCCTGTCCCTTTCAGCAAATTCAATATCTACCTAGGTCATCAAAGTACCATCCTGAGTTTGAATTTCCTTTACTTCCTCACACTTTGTTCTAAATGATATCTAGGTGATCCTGACTAAAATTCTAACTTTTTTCTAATACTCCTTTCATTTCCAAATTAATAAATCCAACTCCTTACTTGTCATCTCCCTTTCTTGTTGGGGCAGAAATTGTTTCCTACTCTAGGACATTCTCTTTTTAACCTTGTGAACTGTTTTGCTGTAACCTTAGTTAGGTACTCACTAGTCTCAGGAAATATGCGTGGAAACTGGCTCTGCTATTAAAAAATAAAAGGGAAACATTTTTCCTAACTAAGTAAAGGAAGACAAGAGAAAAAAAGACCTCTATTCTTTTTCTATCTTCCTCCTTTAATTTCCTCTTTCTGAATAAGAGTATCGGATATTTGGCTGCAAGAGCCATTGTGAACAGGGAGAAGACCAAGAGCACCGTAGAGTGTGTTTGCCCAGGGCCCTGAAATTGAGGGGCCACCTCACACCCACAGCTATATCTTCTTCTAAAATCTATTCTCAGAACATTGTATATGTATGAAAGAGCAAAAAAAAAAACCCTCCTCATTTGATTAAATCTCCCTCCAATATTCTGCTATCTACAGCCAAAGCATGGACAAAATAACATGAATCTACACCCTCTCATACACTTGAACACAACACATAGAATAGTAGATTACCCTACTAATCCCTCCCATCCACTGGTTTCAGTTCCCCCAGAAGATCCTGGAATAAGAATTTTAATGCAAGTAGTTTACTGGGGAGATGGCCCAGGAAAAATTGACCGGGGAGTGGGAAGTTAAATGGGCAATGGAAGGAAATAAAGTATGATTTCCACTGTGGGAGGCTGAAGCAGTTTTAAAGGGAAACTCCAGTAAATGGTTTTGAATGCATTTCTCAGAATTATTTCACACTTGGGATGAAGAAGTAGGACATTGCTTGAGTACTGCTGTTCATAGGGTTAATTCTCCGGCATATCTAGGTGGATGTGCAAACAGAGCATCATTTCTTGGCTTCAGAGAAAACCCTCAGGCAAAATAAATGCAAATCCTTATACATTCAAAATTTGACATCTGAAGTTCAAGGGACATAGGTAAAGAAACAACAGTGTTTGTTTTACTATACCCCTGAGCTTGCTCAATTCTAAATCTACATTAGGTTCATTTTGAGTTATTATTGCTTCTTCCAAGAACTAGCCAGTCAAATTTTCTTTTAAATCCAGAGTAAAAAGAGTTAGCAAGATAAGCTCCACTACTTGTTCTGTTAGTTAATCCCAAAGCTACAACTTATATTTTTTATCTTCTGAGTCCTGGGTTCCATGTGCTTTTCAGGCTATGCAAAATATGTTTTCTCATTTAAACTTATATTGAATTAGGAAAGATCCAGTATTGTCCAGTGATTTACCTAAGAACCATCTACCATCCTCTCTGAATCCTTATGGGAAAAAGCCTTATCTTATCGTGATAGAGTCAATTTTCCTCAGCAGTGTAGGAACTCCTTTCTTTGACTGTCTCCTGGCATAAAAAGACCAAATTAAATAGAAAATAGTACGAGATGTGAGCATAAATTTCTCCAAGAGGGCAACTGGAAATTATGTCAGAAGGGATAATTCTTATTTGGTTCCTGTATGCACATGATTTACCTGTTGGAAACACAATATTCTATAATTGCTTTTTCAATAAAGTATATTCAACAGTTTTAAAAGTAGAGATCCAAGCTCTCAGGATATTATCCTCAAACTAGTATTTTGATTGTTTCTTGTATCTTTAGCAAGTCATTCAGCATTCTACTAGACTGGCAGCTTTGGGTTGATTTGATATATGATAGTATTTGTGTCTGTTCAGTGACTCAATATTCATATAAACATTATCACAATCTTCATTATAAATTGGGTCCCCCAGTTTCATTACGATATCTATAACACCCCATGCCAAAAATTCAAATGTCCTCTAATCCCTCCAATGTATTGTTTGCTAAGATGCTGTCATCAGGAAAAGCAATTCACAAAAAGAATGTGTATCAGCGCCCAGTAATGATGAACCACTTTCTCCTCCAGAGTAGACATTATCTGAACTAATCAACTTGCCCATCTCCTCAATTGATGGTACCAAAGTAAGGACTCAACTCGTGTCCTCATTATTGCTAACCCATGAAAAGGGACTGATGCATGGTCTCTTCTGAAGTATATCCTCCATCCAAGACACCATGGTCATTCCATTCATTGATTCACTGTGCAAACATCAAAGTGCCAAAGATGAAGTGTCTTCTCTACTGTGAATGTCTTCTAATGTTTTCCCAAACACTAGACCTACATTTTATATAAGATACAACATGGTCAGTAGTAATATCTGTATTAGATCTTGTCCTTACATTTTTTTACATATTTTGAAATAAATTCACATGTTCCTCTGCTAAAGTATAGCATAATATGACACAGCAATTTTCTATTCTGTACTAGTTTCTGTTTCAGCATCTTTTACAAGCATGATTTAAACGGGAACACAGGTCAAGTATGTAAATGCCAGTATACTAATTAATTGCTATCCTGTTCTTCTTTTGTTTCCATGAGCATGGATCATGCAGTCACTATATGAAACATTGAACTGGTTGCTCAACTGTTAAACTGATTATTTTGTTATCTAAATCTAACTCCAGTCCTATGACATATGTGCACCCATCAGGAAACTGAGTATCAGAAATGGTAAAATAGTTGGCAATGGACTTTCAACTAAGATCTGGGAAAGGTGGTGTTGGAACTAAGGATTTTCTTTTATTTTTTGTTAGACTTTTCGTGCTGTTTTATAGTGGTTCAGTTTATCCTGACTGATTCAAATGTGAAAGAAATTTAATTTCATTGAACAAACCCTCCTGCCCAACATTTTTCATCCTGTTCTTCCTGTCTTCCCCCATTCTTCTTCCTCTGTACTCCACTTCCTTTCACTTTCCTATTCATTTATATTTGATCAGTTCTTTTTACTTATAAATAAAGGTGAAATTCCTTATGTTATGCTTAGCTATGCAAATAACAGGATTTTTTAAGAATTCATTCTGCTATGCACCTCTTTCCCATCCTTCCATTCTGTCTTCTATTCTACTTATCCCTGTATATTTATGATATCCTACTCTTCTCTACCCCTTTCTTTTATTTTACCCTAGCTTCTGCATGCATAAGAGAAAATACTTGACCTTTGAGTTTCTGAATTTGACATATTTCATATGGCAAGATATTCTCCATTTCCAGTCATTTACTGACAAATACCACAATTTTATTCTTCTTATAGGGTAGAACTCCATTGTGTGTGTGTGTGTGTGTGTGTGTGTGTGTGTGTGTGTGTGTGTACATACGTATATATATATATATATATATATATATATATATATATAATTAGAAAATAGACTATTTTGGAAAACGTTTCATGAGCTGCTGAAAAGAAAGTAAATTCAGTAGTAGTGAGGTGAAATATCCTACAGTTGTCTTTCAGGTTCATTTAATTTAGAGTATTATTTAGATTAGAGGTATCTTCATTGATTTTATGCTTTGATGTTCTGTCAATTGCTACTAAGAGTGTGTTGAAGCCCTTAATATTATTGTGTGTTGAGGTCTATCTGGGATTTAATGTTACAGATAATTTTTTAATGTAATTGGGTGGCTGAAATTTGGAGTATAAATATTTACTATTGTTATATCATCTTCTTGGATTTTTTCCTTTACTGATATGTGGTGGCCTTCTTTGTCTCTTCTGATTAATATTTGCTTGAAATCTTTGCCAGATAGGAGAATGGGTAATCCTTCTTGTTTATGCATGGAATATTTTTTTCCATCTTTTTATCTCAGCCTGTGGGTGTCTTTGCCTATAAGATGTGACTCTTGTGAGGAGCATACAGTTTGATGTTATTTTTGATCAATTCTGTTAGTCTATTTTTTTAACTCAGCAATTGAGGCCACAAATATCCAATGTTACTATGGATATCTGTTTGTGATTTCCTGTCATTTTGAATTTTGCCATATTTATTTATTTAGTTAGTTAGTTATTCTCATTTTGTAGATTTCTCTTTTATTTATCTTTTGTTTGGGAGCTTGAGATTTGTTTTTGAGTTCCTATGTGTGTAGTTTATGTTTGACTATTCTTTGAAGGGCTGGCTTAGTGGTCATGAATTCTTTTAGTTTATTTTTGTCAGGGAAAGTTTTTATTTACCCCTCAGTTATAAAACTGAGCTTTGCTGGATATAGGTATCTTGACTGGCAGTTATATTCTTTGAAAGTTTGAAATATCTCATTCAGATTTTCTTTACTTTTAGGGTATGAGTTGATAAAACAGAAATTAGCCTTATTCTTTGCCTCTAAATGTGACCTGATGTTTCTCTCTTGAAGTTTTTAGTATTCTTCACTTATTTCCTATGTTAGGCATTTTGATTATCGTATGTCTTGAGGATCTTCTTATTTGAATAGGTCTATTTGGATTTTGTAAGCCTCTTCTATGTGGATGTCTATCTCATTTCTGAAATGAGGAAGTTTTCCATAATTGTTTAATTGAAAATGTTCTATATAACTTTGGCTTGTATTTCCATGTTCTCTTCTATCCCAAGGATTCTCAGGTTTATTCTTTTGATGATGTCCCAGAGTTCTTCTATCATGTGGTATATTTTTCCCTTTATTATATTCTGCATACTCAAGTTCATGTACCCTGACTTCAAGTCCTGAAAAATGTCTTCAAGGGATGAAGTTGTATTTTCCACACAATCTAATCTGTAGGTTAAACTTTCAAGGAAATTTTTAATTTGTAATTCAGTCCTTAGATCTTCTTTTAGTCCACTGAATATTTTAATAATAAAATTTTTGTAATCTTTCTCTTTTATTTCATCTCTTTTATTTCATCATCAGTTTTGGGGTGAGACTCATTTGCCTGTTTCCTCATGTTTTCAGAGATCATGGTATTGTGCATAATTGACATGGATTCCCCTTCCTGTTTTTTACACATGTCCTTTGGTGTGTGATTATCTTATTTGTTTTGGGGACTTCTCTTTGTTTTTGATATATTAGTAGATGTCAGGGGATGGGAACTGAGGTCTCTGATATTTCCTCTTGGTTCCGTGTTTTGGTTTAGGATTTTTGTCTATTC
Source organism: Aplodontia rufa (assembly GCA_004027875.1). NCBI lineage: Eukaryota > Metazoa > Chordata > Mammalia > Rodentia > Aplodontiidae > Aplodontia > Aplodontia rufa. The sequence goes on from PVKS010012498.1 coordinate 36,513, forward strand.
AGTTATTTGAACTGAGGTAATATCAGGGATCAGGTGTGATTAGACTGTGTGGGTAATGAGATTTACTGTTGCTTGGTTGATATGTGAATATTTCTCAATTGTAGGGTCTCTACTCTGTGATCTTAAAGTGTCCCAGTCTCTTTCCAGTCCCTCTTAGAGGGAGGGGGAGCCAGGAATGGCACTAATGTCAGAACAAATTTACAGTCTTAAATAAATTTTCAGTTTACTTTGACTTCTGTAACACCAATTGCCACTTATATAGGAATGTTAGAGTCAGCATTTAACCACAGTACCAACAATAAAAAAAAAACCTGTGAACTAGATAAGACATTTAACAGCAGGTGTCTATTATGTTGTCCACTGTATTTATAATCACAACAATTTGAATGGGGTAGGAATTATAGTCTATGTAATATATATTATTTAGTTGGATTACAGTTCCTTAGGTAAACGTAAATAGGATAGGAAAGCAAGAGAAAATTTGAAGTGTTGGGAAAAAGTGATCAGAGGAGAGTCAGGAGATAGGCAGCAAGTATCAATTTTAAAAAAGAAGGAACAATAAGTTTATTGAAAGTAAGAGGAAGGAACAGGTAGTTTTAGCTACTATTGACAAAAGAGAGTGTGTAAAGGGAGATGGGAGGACTAATGAACACATGCAAGAGAGACCTATTAATGAACTACCATGTTCCTCCCTGGTAGTAAGCACATCCCTTTGAATCAATTTTTACTGAGGCATTTACCCCAATCAGCCTTCTTCTGGAAATTGCAGGTTTCTCTAGGTCGCTTTTTAATTTATTTATCTGCTGGCTACATAGCCCTTTCATCTGACTCCCCTCTCCACTCTGCTGGTGGCTGGAACTAGTGTGTCTCTAAGGTATTATTTCTTATGCTCAAGTTACCAACTTTCTGTAGCTCTATGAATTTTTTTAATTATAGTAAAGTATTATATTTCTATGAGGTTCCTTTGTTACTAATTTTGCTGAGGAGAAATATTCCATTTTATAAGTTTGGTGCTGAGGAGCTGCTGGATGGTGCTTCCTTTCTCCACTCCATCATCTTTACCATTGCCTGAACCTAGGAGAAACTCAGGTCTTCAGAGAATTGAATGCTTGTTTACTTCCTTTCTTCTTTTCCCTACTACTCTATAAAATCACTCTGATTTGAAGAAATATGTTAAAATATAATATGTAATTATAAAATATTTTACTCATTACATAAGAAATGATTCGTACAAATGTGATAGTATAAAAATCTATACTATAATCTATACAAATGTAAAGAAGAATAAATAGTTGGATAAAAGACTGTGAGGTAAATACTGTTTCTATTTACATTCATAGGACTTTTTAAAACTTTGTGTTTAGATGATATTGCAGTCTTTGAAGGTAAATGGATGGCTATGGAAGAAATTATGCTTAATAAAGTCAGCTTAACCCAGAGAACCAAGGGTCGAATGTCTCCACTCATCTGTGGAGATTGGAACTAGACCCTGGCCATTCAGAAAGGTAGTCTATTATCATGTGTTAAATCCAGATAAGGTGTAATGTTATATAGCCTAATACTTTTTTTAGAGATATTGTGGGTAAGGGAAGGGAGGGATACGGGTGGGAAATCGGGGGGGGGGCACTCCTGGGGGTAAATCTAGTATCCAGAAACTATACACATTTTATATTATTTTGTTAAAAATTTGTATGGTTGTTCAAAAATTAAAATTAAAAAAAAAACTTTGTGTTTAGTAAATGTCCACACTAGAAGATCCAGAAGACAAGTGCTCAGGGACTGGACAGCACATTTTCCCAAACCCGAGGGGCCGGAGGACCTTGTAGATTATTTGGTAAAGAGGATGACATTAAGGAGAAACCCCAAGTTCCTGATACAGAATTGCAGGAGCTTAATGAATATTAAATTACAAAATACTTGGTTGGATGGCACAATTAAATACCTTATTGTACTTCAAAGACACCATGATCAAAATACACACATATGTGGGTCACCTCTTTCTTTGATTGCTGATTTCACCTCTGCCTCCAATACTGCTTTTCCTCCTCATTGTTATGTGCTGGGGTCACTATCCAGAAGTAACCTGCCTTTTTCCCCATCACAATCCTTTCTTGTGAGGTGACATGGCCTTTTTTACTCCATAAGGATGGTCCACATACACTCTCCACACTGCTCAGATCACCTATTTTTCTAGTCCATGAAATCTGAATGAAGTGATCATCTCTGCATTTTAACTGTTATCATTTCCAAAGCCTAGCCTGGTTTTCTTCTTCAGTATGAAACTACACTTTCCATTATCATAAAATGTCTTCAGTCCTATATTGTCTGCCAGTCACATGACTGCTGCTGTAGTATGTGAAATAGTTTTCAAGGATAGTAGGAGAAATTCATTAAACATGATAAAATCACTTAACCTTTCTCATCCATTATAGTTGAAATGACAAAAAATCACATCCTTTTATGAGTCTCTTCTTTTGAATATAGTAAGTTTTGCAAAAGATTTAGCAAGAAAATCAGCATATATGAATGTTTTATGTATTTGAAAATAGAAATGCCAGAGCAGACCCATGTTCCAATGGAATAAATGCAGTGACACAGGAAGGAGGTTTATCTTACTTTTGCTACTAACAGGATGTTGTTCAAATGCTGATTAGGAGCAAATGAAAAGAAGAAACTTTTATGATGCCTCTGGGAGACCATGACAATGACAGAAGAAATGGGTCTAAAAAAATTCAAGTAATATTATACTTAATTATGAAACAATAGAAATATTACTGAAGTCATCATACAGAAGCACTTGGTTAATATATGCTTTCTCTTTTGTAGAGTACACAATTCATTCTGGAGATACAAATATTACATACAATAAAATCCAGCTCCATTTCTAATTCTTTGGTTACATTACTGCTTAGAAGAAGCAGAGTAAATCATACAATATAAAATACAAGGAGTCTGATTCTGTAGCTATTTTAACATTAACATGTTGAGAGGGACTGCTACATGAATGTGCGAGTCTAGTTACAGAAATGGAGACAAAATTTGGACATCCTTTGCTGTGTGTTGTTTCAAAATCATTCATTTTGCCTCTTAGTGAATGATCCTTTAGGGAAACCAGGCTCAGATCCCAACTATGTCTCCCCCAAAGCATGTAACACTATTATGACACATTTGCTTATGGTACAGTTTTATCTCCATGCAATCAGTAGCATGGATTTCTGTTCCCCCAGAAGAGCTATTTTAATGCCTGTATTTTGCCTCAATTTTGAGATGCATGATAGTTTCAACTTGGTTTACATTGTGAATTTTTTGCTATATTCATGATTTATTTAAAAAAAGTCAATGTTTTGAAATAATTTCTTTGATATAAACCTCTAAGCTCAGGAAAGGCAAAAACAGCTGTCTCCAGGGCCTTACTAGCAAAGCACATGGTACATTGAAGATGCTCAATAAATATTTGATTATCTGTGTTTGAATTTGTCTTGAGATGGATTTTCATTTCAAAGCTTACATGGATGCATCTTTACAAAATATTAATTGCGTAGAGCACTTTGTAATGTCAGTAATGTGTTTGAGATATAAGGACTTTAAAAGCACATCCATAGCCTACATAAAATTGCACTCCTCTTGAAAGTGAACAAAGCATTTCCATACATTATTTCAACTTATTTTGACTCAAATCCTTTAATGTATTATGTATTGTAGTACCTTACTTTAAATATGAAACAAATAAGAATTGCAAATACCATTTCCATAAAAGCACTGATTGGATAATTCTCAAAAAATGCTTCAAAACAGACCATACACTACATGTATATTTTTTCTATATATCCATGCCCCTTCTATATCCACCTCTAAACATCATATGTATAAGAAGATCCCATTTAAAATAAATATTAATGCTAATCCAAAAGTTGAAAGGACAAACAGGATCACAAAGGATGTTTTGGGCCTGAATATTTTTGCAGGGAAGATAGTAAAAGTGTATTATTGTTCAACAGTAAAAGGTGTGTATGTGTATCAGGTACATATTTGTAAAACTTCTTCAGGTTAGAGAAGGTACTTTTATCATTTCTTTCCTTACATCTAGATAATTGATATTTGCTATTCAGAAAATTTTAAGTGTTCTATTAATGAAAAATAATCATGATAATTCACTATAGTTCCAGATTCATCTAAAACATTTTGAAATTCACATTAAAATCTCAAAATAAATATGCTAATTTTTCAGGAAATTTTTTTAAGTTTAAAAAATCATTGGTCACCTAGTTGTAGTTCACTTAAATGCTGTTCCTAAAATATGTCACAAAGAATTTGACTTTTACTTATTTATTGTTTAATTCTTAAGGAAGGATAGATGTATAATGCTAGCCTTCTAGAATTTAAGTCCTGTTTCTATGAATTCCCTCTGGGGATTCTTTGACTGCAGCCAACATTGTATGGTGTGGTAGATTGCAGTATTGACACAAAAATTTTCACTTTTCTCTGTAGCCACATCTTTTGTGATATAACTTTAGAGTTCCTCTCCTTAACTTTGGATTCAGCCAGGTGTCTTGCTTTGGCCTTTTGAATAAGACAGACATAAAGTGGTCTACTTTAGGTTTTATTCATTTCAGTATGCATATTTATGCTTCTATCATTGCTTTTAGAAAATTCCTCCTAGGTAACCACTAGTCCAAGATTAATGTGATCACATGCAACAGCCCCATGCAACTGGAGCATGAAACAAATTCCTTCTCGTTACTGTAGTCTGGATTAGCTGACTCAGAGTCCTGTAAGAGAACACTTTGGAGTTCAACAGAGACACATCAGCCCTTATTTAAATAAAACCTCCTAGGGCTGTGGTGTAGTTCAGCGGTAGAGCACTTGCCTAGCATGTACAAGGCTCTGGTCCAACCACTAGCATCACATAAGAAATAAAAATGATATACCCTTGTGATCCCTAATGTGAACGGACTAAATAAATTGCTGTGTATCATTGAGATTTTGTGACCATTACACATCATTGTTGTGTCAATAGCTTAACTGCTGCATATATCAATATACAATTTCTGCTTTGCAATATATATGGCTATCAAATTCATCTTCCAGTTCATAAAAGTAATACCAAGTTTTTAGTTTCATCAGTACAACTTATATTTGTAAAAAGGGAAAATGGCAAGAATTAGGTCATAATTTAAAAAAAAACTCATGTAAAAACATTAGATTGCTAATAGTGAAAATGAAGTTTTTACCACACTTTCATTTAGAAAAGTTTTTGTCACTTTTTAAATTATTATGCTAAAGATACATTGGCTCATCATCTACAGAGCTTAAATATCATCTAAACCCTACATGAATGGCTAATATAGTTTAAATCTGTTTCCTTTCTTTATTCCCATTGCACCATCTCTGTAAAAGTCATGTCTTTTTTATTAAGAAATTTAGTTATTGTACAACAAAAATGCATCCAAAGTAACAATATGGTATATATATATATATATATTCTTAAATGAGATTTACACACTATTCTCCCTCCCTTGCTCCCTCCCCACTCCTTCCCGATACATATCAGTTATTGCCCTAGGTTTTGTGTTACTACACCTTTGCTGGGTCTAATACATAAGGTTGACCCCCTTTCACACAAGCCTGGGTTTATCTCCAGCCTCCACAAATAAATGAAGAGGACATTCGACCCTTGACTCTCTGGGTTTGGCTAACTTTGCTCAGCATGAATTCTTCCATCACTATCCATTTATCTTAAAGGCTGCCATATCATTTTTTCAAATTTCTGAGTAGAACTCCATGGTTTTGATCCATTCCATTGAGGGGCATCTGGGTTGATTCCATAATTTAGCTATTGTAAACTGAACTGCTATGAGCATAGATTTTGCTGTGTTGCTGTAATGTGCTGATTCTAACACCTCTGGAAATATGCCCAGAAGAGGGATAGCTGGATCATATGGTGGGTCCATCCCTAACTTTTTGAGGATTCTCAACATTGCTCTCCAGAGGTACTATACCAGTCTTCAGTTCCACCAAAAGTGTACTTGTGTTCCTATGTCCCCGCAGCCTCTCCAGCATCTGTTATTGTTTATATTCTTCATTTTTGCCAATATGATTGGAGTGGGGTGAAATCTTAATGTAGCTTTGATTTGCATTTCTCTGATTACTAGTGATTTAGAACACTTTCTCATGTATTCATTGGCTTGCTCAATGTCCTTTGTTGAGAAGTTTCTATTTAGCTCTTTAGCTCATTTATTCATTGGGTTGTCTGTGTTTTTGATGTATAAAAATCATAATTCTTGCCTGTGACTTTTTTTTTTGTATCAGTCAGTAGTGCTTAACCACTGACTGAGCCACATCCCCAGACGCTTTTACATTTTATTTGAGACAGAGTCTTATTAAGTTGCTTAGGGCCTCGCTAAGTGGCTGAGGCTGACTTTGAACTTGTAATCCTCCTACCTCAGCCTTCTGAGCCACTGGGGTTATATGCCTCTGCCTCAGCACTGGACACCTATGACTCCTTTAAGTCTCCCCCAGCTACTTTTGTCCCATCAGATTATTTCTGATTAGTTATTTTGTTCAAAAATTTTAATTGAGGGGCTGGAGCAGTGGTTCAGTGTTTACAGAGCTTGCCTGGCATCTATGAGGATGAGGGTTCAAACCCCAGCACCACGTACAAAACAAAATATTGGAGCAAAAAAAGCCACATGAAAAACTAAATAAAATTGATTCTCTTTCTGTCCCTCTCTCACCATCCCTCTTTCTTTAAAAAAAAATTAATTAACCTAAGCATTATTTTAAAATCTAGTAATACAGCAATAAAAAACAATTAAAATTCCTACTCTCATGGAGTAAACTCTCTACTGAAGAGAGGCTGATGGTAAAAAAAGTAAATAAGTAACATTTTTAAGATGTTAGTGGAGAAAGTATTTTGGAAAAAAATGAAAGAAGTGCAGGAAAGTTCAATATAATTTTTAAAAATGAAGACAGGGTAGCACTCCCTAGAAAGATAATAAAAGAGTAGTTGAGATGCAGGACTAAGAGGAAACGTATCCAAGGCAGTGGGAACGGTAAGTGAATAATCTATAAGTGTGAACAAAGCTCAAAGAAAATCATAGGTCAAACTTTTCTGAAATACAGTAAGGAGATGATGTCAAAGGGGAAATACAGGAAACACAGACAATGCCAGCGTGGTATTAAAAGTCATTAGAAAGGCCTGGAGCAATGGCTCAGCAGTTACAGAGCTTGCCTGGCATTTTCAAGGATGTGGGTTCAAACCCCAGCACCATGTACACAATGAATTGTCAGAATAATGAAAGCCACATGAAAAACTAAATAAAACTGATTCTCTTTCTCTCACACTGTCCCTCTCTTTAAAGTTTTTGAATAAAGAAGTGATATAGCATAACAAGTTTTGGTAGGGGCATTTGCATTCATGTTTAGAGTAGGCTGAAAACTAATGCATGCATAAGTCACTGTGCAGAAGGGAAAACAGCAACACATAATATATTTTAAAAAGAGGAGTTTTAATACTGGAATTTGTTTACATAACCATTGAAGAGGACAAAGGACCAAAAAGGAAACAGAATTAACCCAGAAAGTTCTGCATCTCACAAAGTGCTAAAGTAGGCAAAGGAGATGGTGATGATCCCAGAGCAGGCATCACACTGCTGCTGACTCTGCTGTTCCTGCAGTTTCTGGCATTACAGCTAGAACCTCCAGAGGTCACAGAGAGCCCACAGCTATGTTCTATTGCCTGTGCCATTACCACTGATGGGCAACTCAGCCAATAACTCCCTTCAGCTCTTGAGCATACTTCTCAAGAGCAGAAGGAGCTCTGGCTTATCTCTAACTTTCTCAATCATCCAACAGTCCTTTCCAGTGACTGAATCTAAGCAAGTTCAGGATGACTCTTCCCCAATTTAGGGAAAAATGTGGAAGGAAGAGGATCTCTTTGGTGGCATATAATTACTTTTTATCTCCTGCAGTTGCATGGTAAAAACAAACGAACAAATAAAAAACTGAAGATCATTGTCAGCTAAAATAGGATTGAAAAGTTAATATTAATACATTAATGAAAAGATTTACTTGTTAAAGATGAAAAACAGATGAGATTCCAGCTCAGAGTTTATGATCCATATGATGTTGTGCCCTTGAATAATCTTTTATCCTTCTGAATTTATCATAAATAAGCAATAGATACTAGGATACTGGGCATCAAGCCCAGCCGCAGGTTCCTCAGCAGAGTCACAGGATATGATCACTTAATTGTACCTGTCATTGCCACAAGGTTATGAAGGAATTGATGTGGATGCCAGATATTTACCTGCTCTTCCCTAAACTCAACAAGGACCACCACCTATTTACTCATTTATCTTTATGGTAACTACATATAACTTTCATACACTCTGTTACTTAAATAAAGATTTCTATAAAAATAACACAGTTATAAACAGCCAAAGTCAATAATATTTGTATGAGTACATGATTTAGAATCCTAACCACATAGGAGTTCCGTGAAGATCATTTCACCTTTATTTTTACTTTACATCTGAGAATATCAAGAACTCAGAATAGTAAACAGTTATCCAATGGTGATGCATTTAATTAGTACAAACCTCTTAATGAGATATCTCCTATTTATCAATAGTCCAACCCTCCAACTACAAGAACTCTCTAAATCTTCTGTGGTCTCTAAGTTATTTTCAGGATTTCACCAACTATAGCTTTATGGACCTTCTTACATAATTACTAGGACTCTAAAATAATTAAAAAGTAAAATGAGTAGTTAAATGTTTAAGGATAAAAAGGAGCCAAAAAGAATCAATTAGTAGTATCACTGCACACTCAGCTGGTACATGGTTCCTGAACTCAGATAATTGAAGAATTGGGTTCATGTCTCCACTTGATCCTATGTTGATTTAATGTGAGAAGCAAATTTGTCGTTAATGAGGTGTGTAAATAACCCTCAGGAGAGTTTAAACAGAGTTACAACCAACCTGCCAGGTAGCTTCATTGACTTACAGAAACACAAAATCAATTGTGATACCTGGGTGAAGAAGGTAACAGAGCATTAAGACAGGGGTCAAAATAAAACTCAAGCCAGCTTGTGTATGTGTGAATACTTGTTTTCTAGCGTCAGATTTCCAAAGCATTTTAGATTGCTAGAAAAATTTCTCTGATTACCTTTGTATCAGGCCATTCTTCTCTAATTAATCTAATAAAATTCTATCCTTGCTGTAAAACATGTGCTGGGGCCTAAGTGAACATATGTGCATGCTGCACAGGGATATACAGGACAAATAGTTACCAATCTAGCATTATCTTATTTCCCAATGCAACATTTATATTTATCTAATTACATAGATCTGATAGTCAAAAGTTTCATTTTGCTGCTTTAATGACCAATGCCTGAAGTCACCATCAAATATGCCTCAAGTCACCATCAAATATAGAATATAGATGTTTTTGATAGGCTAAGAATCTAGACTAGAAAATAAAGAAAGACTTAAACTGATTCAGGACCAACACTGGAAAAACAAAGTTCGTTAATCCAACAGGACTTTACAAATAGTTTTGGGTATTTTGGTCATAGTGACCAAAATATCTAATAAGAACAACTTAGTGGAGGGAAAGTTATTTTGACTTATGGTTCAGAGGTTTAGTCCATGGTCAGCCAGGTACATTGCTCTGGGCCCAAGATGAGTCACAAGATGAGTCATGGCAGAGGACCTAGTGAAGGACAACTATTCCAACCATGGCAGCCAAGAAGCAGGGAGCCAGAGGGAAGAAGGGGTTATAGGAAGATGAACCCTTACAGGGCATGCTCCCAATGACCCATCTACTGCAGCCATGCTCCACCAGCCTACAGCTATCACCCAGCCAATCTATTCAAATGAGATTGAATTAATTAGGTTGCAGTTGTCACAATCCAGTCATTTCCCCTCCAAACATTCCTTCATCAACACTGGAGTTTTGGAGGAACATCTTCCTCATCTTCAAACCATAATATTTAGAGGCCCATGGCCTCCAAAAGTTCATGTCTATCTCACAGGGCTAAATGAATTTAGTCCATCTCCAAAAGTCCCACCATCTTAATAGTTTTAGTATTGCCCAAAAGACTAGGTCCAATGTCTCCCCTGAGACTCAAGGCAAACTCTTTGTTGTGAGACCCAGAAAAAATCAAAAGCAAGTTTCATATATCAAATGTACACTGGCAGATAGTAAACATCCCCATTCCAAAAGAGAAAAAGAAGATATGGAACCAAAACAAGACATAAAGCTCAGCCAGGCAAACTGATTTTACAACTGTGCCTGTCACTCTGTGTACAACATCTAGTACACAGGGTTACCATCGTGCTTTCCAACAGCCTCAGAAAGCCCCACCTCTTTGGCTTTGCTGGTAGCTGCACACATGGACACTCTTTTAGCTTGGCTCTCTCCACAGAGAGCAGCTTTTCTTGGCAGACAGCCCATCTTACTGATATCTCTAATTGCTTGAGTCTCCGTTCCAGCTTTGGCTTTACCTTCATAGCTTTATACATTGTCTTCTCAGGGGCAATCTGTAGGGACTCTAAGAATGCTACACTTTGCCTGACCTCCTTTGAAATCTCAGTGGAAGCCTTCATGACCTCTTAACCCCAACATTTTGCATTTCTGCAGAACCAACACCACGTGGATGACACCAAGTTCTTCTAGCTCCCACAATCCCTGGAATCATGGTTGTAGTAGTTTCTGAGTGCTTGGGGAAATAATTTACTCAGCTCCCCTTTCAAGATATAATATCTCCTCAAAGGGATTTTCCCTTCTACACCCTCAATCCTACAGTAGGTGTGGCCTTGCAAATTCCTGGGATGCCCTTCCTGCATCTTTCCTATTGTCTCTATGCAAAATATTTAGGATCTCCTTAGAGGTTGTAATCTCATCAATAAGCACAACTTTCTTGGTCCAAGTTTTACTTTTCTGGCCAAACAGCTCTACTTTCTGCTATTTTCACAATAAACCTGACAAGAAGCTGCCAGCAATATCCATACCACTGACTGAATACTGTGCTTCCTTGAAATTTTCTCCAACAGATTAATTAGTCCATGACTTTTAAATTCAGTCTCACTGAAAATTTCAGCACAAAATATAGACTTATTTTCTAGAATATAACACAAATAGCCTCTAGTCTAATTTGCAATAGAGTTTGCATTTTCCCTTGAAACCTCATGAGAATAGTCAGCATTCCTCTGAAGTTTGTTCTTCTGAGCTCCCACCATAATCACCATTAATCTCTAATTTCTCTGATTATGATATTCTAATGTTTTTCTAGCATGTCTAAGTGTTTCCAAATTCTTCTCACAAACCATTTCCAAAGCCTTATGAACCATATCATCAGGTTAGTCAGAGCAATGAACCCACTTCTCAACCAGCATCTGTGATAGTCTACTTTGCTTCACTGTGAATGAAATACTCTACAAGAACAACTTAAAAGAGGGAAAGCTTATCTTGGCTCATGATTCAAATGTTTAGTTAATGGGTGGTTGAGTCCATTGCTTTGGGCCCAATGTGAGGCAGCACATCAAGGTGGAAGGGTGTGGCAGAGAGAAGATGCTCAGAAAATAGTGGGCAGGAAGAAGAGAGAAAGAGAAAGGTGAAGGAGGAAGGGGTCACAGTGAAAATGGGTACACCTCCAGTGACATACCTCCTCTAGCCAGGCTCCACCTGCCTATAGTTATCACCCAGTCAGTTGATTCAAGCTAAGACGTACTGATTATGTTACAGTTCTCAGAATCCAATCATTTTCTCTCTGAATATTTCTGCATTAACACAGGAACTTTGGGGTGATACATCATATCTAAACTATAGTATCCAGTATTTCTCAATACTATGTTGAATGCTGTATAACAAAGATGAATAAGGCACAATATCTACACTCAAAGAGCTTGCAGCCCAGTAAAGAAACATCATACTCTTTCTTGATGGTGTGTAAGTAGAATTAATTTAATATATGAAGTGTGGAAAGCCATTAAATTAATAATTAAATAGTTTTCTAGGATAGGATGAAACACAGTATTCATATGCTCTAGATTTATTGATGGTGTGAGTACAAAAAGGAGCAGGTGTAGACCAAATGCCTAGCCATGAAAGCTGATCCTAAAAATGAACTGGGGCTATTTATGTGTATAATTAGCCCATAAATTTCGATCATTTCCTCTGCCTCTTCAGTCACAAAGGAAACAAAATATCCCACCTTCACTTTTTCAGCAGATACTTCCTAAATTTATCTTCTGTGATGATTCTTTTTAAAAATAATTTGAACTATATTTAACTTCTAAAATTACAAAGTTTTATTTATTAACTTTAAAAATTATAAAGGGCATTTATTATGAAATATTTGGACTACTAAAGGGGACAAGGAAGAAAATTTAAAATGGTTCATAATTCTAATACTCAAAAAAATCAATACTGACATCCATTTATTCATTTGTATTTTCAATAAATATTACTAAGGGCCTAATATAGTATTCATAATAATGTAGATCTTTTATTTGCACATATGTACATAAAAGCATAACTTTTCCAAACTAGGATCATGCTATGTTATCTATTATATAAGCTTCCAATTTTATTTGTTAATATTTGGTAGATATTTTCATAGTCATTAAATATCCTTACTAGATCTATTTAAAAATTGAACATCTTCTGCTAGCACAAGCATTCACAGTGTGGATTATCAAGAATTCCATGCCCAAAAATAAGGGTTGTGTTAGGCATTGTTTTCATTGCTAAATATCTATAATGACCACAGCTAAAAATGTTTTCCTATACTTAGTTGGAAATCCTTGAGAACAAAGATTATATATCACATCATCTTTGGTCTTCTGCATAACATAAAAAATTAAGCATGGAAAATTGATAAATGAATCTCTGAGTACATAATCGTATATAATAATTGTCTAATAATTATTAAAGAAAGGATGGAATAAATTATCCAGGTGGAGTACTCTGAATCATGGTGGTAGTAGGACTAGAAAGCTAATGTACAAGATGCCAGAGATTTGCAAAACATTTGCATGTGTGATGAAATCATTCCTGGGGATTTGTCCACATTGCTTCACTGTCCTTAACAATTTTTTTCCTCACCTCCACCTCAAGGACTCCATCCAATCACATTTGGAGAAGTACCCCCAATCCAACCCCCCAGTAAAGGCCTTTCTTTGAGATGATATTCAAGGGCTCTATTCAATTTCTTTGTCTGGATTCCTGACCTCTACTGTTCACACCATAGTCATTCATTGCTGACCGATTGTCTTCTTTGAAGGATAAGGACAACATTGCATTGATACTCAATGTCAATGGTTTAAGCACTGGTTTCTAGCTATACCCTTCTTTTCTGCAGTTCTGAGTTCTCCCTTTCTGGCCTGTTGCCCTCTCCAACTGGAGAAATATGAATGATTTGGGGGAGAAAGTTTGACTTTAGTATCATTAAGCCCAACACATTAATCTTGACTTTATCATTATTTATGGATAGGATATATTTACCTACTTTTCTGACCCTAGCAGCAACATCCATAAGATAGTAACATGAATATTTCCATAGGTGGTTGTGAGAATGAAAGTAAGTAATTTGTATCTGACACAGAGTAGGAGGCAAATTATATTAATCCACTTTCAGTACCATGGTGACCATCAATATCTGAGGCTATTTCCAGTCCTGCCAGGTTTGTTCTCAAAGTTATTATCCAGAGCCTTACTATTGTCCCAGTCTCAGTAAACCTATAACTCACCGCTGCCCACACTTCCAGCTCAATAATAGCTTTGTACAATTGATTCTCTATGCCCTTGTGAAATGTTGTAACTATTACCTTAAAAATGTGAGCAAATGGAGTTCAAAAAGTTGATGCAGGAAGGAAACAAATTGAGTATGTTTTCAGAACCAATTACACAGATCTCATATCTGCCTTCCAAATCAAACAAATCAACAATTTTAAAAGCAAGTTCCAGTTAAGGTTGTGACTTTATATTAGTGCCTTTGATCTATTTTACAACTGTCATAAGAATACAATCAAGAAGAAGTTTGAAAATGTTCACAATTTCATTATTTCTGTCAACTATATATTATTAGTACACTTTAAAAATCACTTTAATTGTGTGGTTTAGGAGTGTTAAGTACTATCTAAACTGATAGGCTGAGTTAGATTATTCATGGTCTCAGATGATAATAATTTTGTGGTGTGTTGATTTTAGCCATCTTTGTCTTTTCTCTAAAAATATGAAAATACTGTCAGTTTGCTTTTGATACATTTTTGTTTGACCTTAAAAATTCATGATGAAAAATATTTTAAAGAAAAAGGGACAGTGAGTGAGAGAATCAATTTTATTTAGTTTCTCATGTGGTTTTCATTGCTCTAACACTTTGTTGTGTACGTGATGCTCGGATTTGAACCCGAGCACTCGTGCATGCCAGCCAAGCGCCATAACCACCAAGCCACTGCTCCAGCTCCTAATGATGAAAATTAAAAATGTTTGTGGATCTAATTTTCATCAAATTTTTAATTATTAAATATGCTTTGAAGTTGGAAAATATATATTTTGAAAGAGGAAAAATCTCAGTGACTGTAATAGGTAACTTTATGTTACTTTGAATTGGTTGATAGGTGCGCAGATGACAGGCAAAACACTGTTTGAGGGTATGTCTGTGAAAGTGTGCAGTGATGGAGGAAGTTCACCAAGGCAAGGCAGGCTTCACCTAATCACTTGAGGGCTCAAGCAGGAGAAAGTGAAGGAAGGGTAAATTCACTGTTTCTGTTTGAACAGGGACATCCTTCTCTTATGATTGACCATCAGAGCTCCTGGTTCCCAGATGTTCAGACTGTGACATTTGCCATCTCCTTCCTCCAATCACTTCCCCCATTGTCTTATTTCTCAGGTGTTTGGACTTTAACTTAATTCCACTATCAGTTTTTCATGTTCTCAGTGTGAAAATGGCAGATTGTTGGATGTCTAGGCCTCCATAATCCTGTCAGCCCATTCCTATTTTGCTTGTACGCGTGCGCACACGCACACACACATACACACACACACACACACACACACATGCACACACTAATGGGTGTAATGGATGTGTTTCACTGGAAAACCTTTCTAATAACATGATCTAATATCAAAAGCAAAGTCAAAGAGTTTTTGAAAGTTAATAAAACCTTTTGTATCTTCTCTAAGCTTCCTAAACTCATGTATTTGGCTTTTTTTTCTTTGTAATTTGCAAAAGCATAAGATTTTATGGCAGAATTAGCACTTCATCTTTTCATTTTCTAAGAGTGAGCCTTATTAAGGTGATGTGACTAATTGGTGAATAACAGTATATAGAGATAGAGGAGATAAAGATACCAATGCAAATGTATCATTTATATTTATATAAGATAATTGGAGCAAACCCAGGGAGAATCAACAGACCTGTGTACCAAAAAACATCATTGCTTCAAAATACATACAGGATTGAATTAATTTGTGCTCATTCTTGACTTCATTCTTTATGTCGTTTAGAAATCTTTTCCAAATCCCTCCCCATCCTGGAGTTTTCCCCTAAGAAGGTTAACTGGGTTATTCTGCCTTTACTGGAGAAATAATTTCCATTTCTGTTTTTTATTGATTTTCCTGCAATGCTGCTATGCAGTCTGTCCGTTGGCAAAGGAACATGTTTACAGTTTGCATACTGCAACTTTGGCTGCTTTTGGATAGACTCACAGCTTGTGGTTAAAATTATGTTACATCCCCCTGCACCATTTTCTCTCACTTTTATTTTTGTCCTCTGCCCCCTTCCAGGATGTGTCTTACATGCATAGTGTTCCTTATTCATTAGTTTAATTCATTCATCCTAACTAACCTTGGTGGCTTTCCCACTCCTACATAATAGATTTCTCCTCTAAGCAATACATCTCTCTCAACAGCACAATCAATTCTGATAGCTATTTTCAAATCCTCCATTCAAATGGTTACCTAACTTATGTTTCCACCAACATTTTATGATAATTTTTTTCCCCTATGTAAGGCAAGATTGCATATTTTCAAATTTTGCCAAATTTTGACAATCTGGTAAATACAAAAATAGTATTTTGTTATTCGATTTAAACTTGAACTTGGATATAATTACTAAGAAGGTGTATGTTTTGTATCTTGTTCTGTATGTTTGTCATATAAACCTTTCTCAAAATTATTTTCTATTCTTTGCCCATTTTTCTCCTAAATAATTTGTGCTTCTTTTTCTATTGGTGTATATGAGCTTGTCATAAATAAGCACAGGAAATTAGAACTTTGTAACTTTAAGAAAAATACATCTCTGTGAAAAGCTTTGGTCAGTTTTTTTTATTTACCTATTTATTTATTCATTGGAATAAAGGATGTCTTTTAAATGTGAACTGGATTGAGGATGTATCTCAGTGGTAGAGCACTTGCTCAACATCTCTGACACACTGTGAAACCCTGGATTTGATCCCCAATACTGCAGGAGAAAAATTTACAGACTCTTCTATACTAACATTTTTTTCTAATATATCTTTAAATAAGTTTTGCCCTACTCTTTTTTAGAGAGCTTTCATATTTTAACTTCAGGGACATTAAATTTGTGTTAATGGTTTGTCTTTGTTTCCATAATTTTTATCTTATCTTTATATCTAATATCTGCTGTGCCTTAATTTGTATTTTCCTTATCTGTATTGAATTATCTCCAGACTTCTTTTGTGAGTAATTCATTATTCAGCTGTTTCTATTCTTGTTTTGATAATTATCTCCTTTGATTTTCTATCTCCTCTTATCCTGCACATAAACACATGCATATACATGAACATATAATATAAAAGGCATATAATATAATATAAAAGACAGCATGGTACTGGTATCAAGACAGGGAAGAAGACCAATGGAACAGAATAGAAGACCCCGAAACCAATCCTCAAATCTTTAAACATCTGATTTTTGACAAAGGGGGTCAAAATATTACATGGAGATGTGACAGCCTCTTCAATAAATGGTGCTGGACAAACTGGTCCTCCATCTGCAGAAAGTTGAAATTAGAC
>PVKS010012499.1:0-53584 GCA_004027875.1 Aplodontia rufa
CAGCTTTGCACTTGCAGAGCTTCCAGAGTTTGTGTCCCCACGGAGCACTGGGTCTCTCCCAGCACAGGGCAGGGGACGTGGATTCAGGGGTTGTCTCATTTGAGGAAGTGATGGCCTTTGCAGGAGGGTGCTCCACAACCCAGGGACAGTGTGAGTGTGAGAAAGGAAGAGGACCTGGGAAAGGGCGGGAGGCAGAGGCGCATCAGTGTCTGAGTCAGCCAAGGGACAGGAGGATGAGGAGAGGTGGCCAGAGCAAGATGCGGAGATTCGGGGGCCACAAATCTAAGGAAGAGGGATGTGGACGTGGCCTCAGTGTGGCCAGGGGAACCAGCAGGTTTCCAGTGGATGTAACGTGGCATCCCAGGGAGACCATTCCCAGTGCAGACACCAAGAGGAAGTTGGAGGGCAAGGGCCAAGGAGTCCCTGGGACAAGGAGGTAGAGGCAGAACACATATTCCTGTATTCAAGACCTTTGGCTCGAAAGGAGAGCTGTGGGGATAACTGCACAGGGACGCAGGCCAGTGTGGGGCCTTCTCTTCTGTTTTATTTTCTCATGGTGCTGTCTCCTACTTGAGCTGATGCAGTGTTTTCCTTGGGTGCACCTGGAAGGATCTCCACATGTTCTAAAGCTTTTTCTGTTCCTGTTTTGCCCTGTGTTCATCACCCTACCCTGCCCACTGTTATTGCTTATGTAGTTTAGTTCAGGTTTTTTGCTTTTTGTTTGTTTTATTTGGTTTGGTTTGATTACTGATGCTGGGAATTGAACTCAGAGGTGCTTTACCACTGAGCTGCATCCCCAGGATTTTTTATTTTTTATTTTGAGACAGGGCCTTCCAAAGTTGCTGAGGCTGGCCTTGAACTTGCAGTCCTCCTGCCTCAACCTCCAGAGCCCCTGGGATAACAGCCATGGGCCATTACACTTTGAAGCTCAATCTTTTGTTATCTTCTCTTTGGGGAACACCTAAGACCATAGGGAAAAAATTACTATGGGATGCTCATTCCTAATTATTTCCAGTTTCAATTCTGTGTTGTATCTGATGACAAATACTTTTAAATATAGTAAAAATTTGATACATATATAATGACAGCCCTAGTTTTAATGAAGATGAAACTTTATCCTGTTAGTCTTCTAGATACTGGTGGGGGGGCACTCAAATAGAAAATTCATAATGTAGATGTTATCCTTGCTTCCTAAGGGCAGCAAATAAAGGGGCTCTGGTCAAGCGGGGAGGGTCCCATTGCACTGCAGCCCCCTGTGGAGGTAAGGCCATCCTGTCTGGCGACCTGCAGACTCCCTGCCTCCTGCAGCCTCTCCCTTCTCAGCTGGCTAATTCCAATTTCTCATCAGCACCAAACAAAGGTGCTGTTGTGGTCTGTGCTGTTGTGAAGTCACGGGTGTTGCCTCGACCATCCGGACTCCTGGGGAATCAGTGCTTCTTCATGTCTGCTGTGCTTAGTAAATCAGGGGCGTCACTGAAGTGCTGGCTACAGGGACCTCTGCTCAGGAAGAGGGATTCCCTGACCCTGCTGAACTGCCTGCCCTTCCCTTACCACGAGCCTCCTACCCACTCCTACAGCCTTCGGGGCTCACTCACGTCAGGCACCCCAGCTTCACCACGTCCTGCATTACTGCTTGTCACCTCCTCCAGCCCGACAATCTCCCATAACAAGGTCAGTCTGCAACAGGCAATTCTGCTCTTAAATGCAATTTCAAAGATTTTTAATGTAGTCTATCATCTTTAATGATAATATGTTACAATTCCTCCCAAATAAGATCGGATGCTCCTAAGGACAGAGATCATGCCAGACCTCTGGAGTGTTCAGTTCATTACGTGACCCTCAGCAAATGTATTCTTGAATGAACTGGAGAGCATCAAAAAATGCACTTGACCCTCAGCAGACATGTGCTTGAATGAACCGGAGGGCATCAGAAAGGGCACTTGACCCTCAGCAGACGTGTGCTCAGATGAACCGGAGGGCATCAGAAAGGGCACTTGACCCTCAGCAAATGTGTGCTCGAATAAACCAGAGAGCATCAGAAAGGGCACTTGACCCTCAGCAGACGTGTGCTTGAATGAACTGGAGGGCATCAGAAAGGGCACCATGAGCATCAGTTTCAGCAGCCATCTGCATGGCATGTGGTGAGGATTCAGACACTCACCTGATGTCGAGGGCTGGATTCTTAGGAGACAACAGGGCTCTGTCAGAAACTAGTTGGAAATACCTCCTTGTCCCATGGCCAGTACAGCCTTCCTGTAACTTTGCACATCTTACAAGAATATGCTTTTGCTAAGGATTGCACTTTCCTCTTTTAAAGTCATTTCAGGGTCTGCATTACAGAAAGGGCTACTGCAAAGACTCTTCATCCTGCACATCTGCAAGGACTTCATGTCGTTCACATTCACATGGCTCAGGGTGCATCCCTGAATTTGTGCAGTGCACAAGCTGCACAGACTCAGAGCAGGTGCTCACAGTTCTCACTGTGAATGCTTATCATCCAAGAGATCAGGGCCAGCGTAGAGAAGAATGCTTCTGTCAAGATTTTTTTTTTTTTTTGAGAGAGAGAGAGAGAGAATCAGTTTTCATTTAGTTTTTTCATGTGGTGTCATTGCTCTGACACTTCATTGTGTACATGGTGCTGGGGTTCTAACCTGCATCCTCACGTATGCCAGGTAAGCACCATAACCACTGAGCCACTACTCCAGCCTCTTCTGTCAAGATTTAATAGGAAGCAGATGGGGCAAGGAGGAGGTTCTGTCTCTAACTCTCTTGGAGAACATCAACATTATCCTTATGGTGCCCATGTTTCCCAGTTCCTGCTCTCTGCCAGCTGACCTGCCTCTTCATTGCTTCTCTTCTCCAACACTTCCTAAAATCTCACTCTTGACTTGGCAGTTGGTTCTTGATTCCTGTACACAAGTCCCATGGAACAGACAGGAAGAAAATCTGCCATCACCAAGCGGCCCACAGCCCATGCACAGGGACAGGGAAATAGGAGAGATCATGAGACTCCACCTCCCTTCAGCCTGTGGTCCAGCTGATCTCGTGGGCTCCCAACGTCTCCAGAGATTCATATAGCCTTCCCTGTGGCCCTGAATGCAGTGTGGCTGGACTGGGCTGTGCTCAGTATTTTGGCATGAAGTTCAGTCCTAGTGACAGATCAGTTAGTGCTATGTCCGGTGCCAATGGTTTTAATAGTAGTAGCAGCCTCAGTGATGATAACAGTGCAGTCATTTAAAAACTCAGAAAAATCCAGCAAAGAAGGTTATCTTAAACTTATCTTAGTTGACAGCTAAATCCCTGTTGTCTTTTCTTGATAAGCCTTCAAGGCAGAGGTGAGAACCCACAGTGTCGGAGGAATTTAAATGGAAGCATGTAATTGAGGTGAACCATGTAAGAAAATGCAGGAAACTTGGCCTTTTGTGCTTCTGTGAGGCCATGATAAGGAAAGAAAAATGAAAAAAGGGGGGGAGAGAGAGAGAGGGAAAGAAAGATATAGGTATAAAGAAAAGAACTGGAGGGTTGTATCCAGCATTCAGAAGTGAGAAACAAAACAAAGATTCTGGTTAAATATGGCTCATGCAAATGTTCCTTTTCAAAGATCTGTAGGAAAGCCCCTCCTTTCCTGTTTTTCCTCTGTGTCTACTTATCTCCTTTATTCTTAACATAGGATCCAGTCAAGGACATGGTCAAAATGCCCATGAGCTCACCAAAATGAAGTAGGAGACTGGGAGTGGGGAAAACTGAATGCTAAATACTCTTACAAATGGGTTTCTGAATCCATTTTGACCCTCAAAAGATAGTAAACTCGGGGCTACTTTCATAGAATCACTCGTGCAGACTGGGCAGCCCTGGGTCAGGGCTCACAAGCCCAATGCCTGTCCACTGTGTGGCCACTAAGCCAGATGGGCACCTTTAGGGCAAACTCCAGCACTAACGTGCCTGCAAAGTGTCTTTTCCTTTGTATCACCTAAAATTTTGTGGAGAAACAGATAATAATCCAGCTATGATCTGCAAGATCACTGAGAGTTAGATTCTCTAACTTTTCCTTTTGGGCTCCTGGGACAAACTTGGCTCATTGAATGGAGCATATCCAGAAGTGTGGAGTCCATCATCTTAACGTATCTGTTATTTTAACCTTTTACCACGTGCTCTATGACCTTGAGCTTGAAATAGAGCCCCTTTACAATTAAAAGCAACTTTAAACCAAGCTCCCTGATCATGCTTTTGTACAGCTTGTTTCCTCCAGTGGAGAATTCAAACTGAGAAGCTGGCCCCTACCCAGGCAGGTGCCCAAGGAAAGAATTGTGGCATGTTTCTGCTTGGCGGGAACCAACTGGCTCTCTGTATGTACATTCGCTGCGTTTTGTCCCCCTGTACCCCTTCTCCTCTTACAAAAGCTGTTCACACACTTGAGACCCCTGGAGATCGAGTTTTATCTTCTTCAAGGCCAGTTTTGAAGGCACCTCTTTTGCTTCACCAAACTTTGTCTCATGAATTTTAGTGAAGTGGAGTAACAGAAACTTTGTTCCTACTAACAGTTTTTGGCAAGCATCAGGGAGAAAGAACTCCCACCCCAGGTGTCTACAGAGGAGATCAGTGGCGATTCTTCAGGAAGAAGGGGCTGGACTGTTCATGGCCAGAGGAACCCGCAGTTGGAATTTCAGGGAAAATCCCAGTAGCTGCCTGGACATTACTTGATCCCAGGTTTCTTCCCTTTCTTGCCTGCTACACCATCAAACACCTCTGTAGTTTTGTTGGTGAGAGAGAAAAGTCTTAGATAATTGGTGGGTTCCAGCCGGGAGTGCCACTGTAGGATGTACAACCAGGAGTTTTCTCTCCTCCATTTGGGGCTGGAATAGAAGATTTTGGACTTTGTGTGGGTCATGGTATGAGATACACTCTCCCACCACCATTTGGGGCTGAAACAAACCATTTAGACTTCAATGGGCAGGTCATCTGGGGGATACCTGATAGTGTGGCACACGATTCTAAGAGTCAAATTCCCAGCTATTTTGTCTTTTTGAAGAGTATTCATTTGGTTTGATATTGTTTCATTATTTTTCCCTCCACGACTAAAAACTACATTTTGGGGCTGGAAAGAGGCTGAGTGGTATAGCGCTTGCCTGGCATGCACGAGGACCCTGGTTCAATCCCCAGCACCATTTACGCAACTAAGTGGAGAGAAAACAAAAACCAGGTGAAAAAAAATCGACTCTTTCTTTGTTTCTTTCTTGCTCTCTCTCTCTCTCTCTCTTTTTTTTTCAGGGCTGAGGACCGAACTCAGGGCCTTAAGCGTGCTAGGCAAGCACTCTGCCACTGAGCTAAATCCCCAACCCCTCTCTCTTTTTTTTAAAGTAAAAAAAAAATGTGCTCTGATTTAGTGCGGCCAATTGTGGTAGCTTGACAATTGGCTCAAAAGACGCCACAATGTGACGGCTGCAGCGACAGGTTTATCTTCATCAGTCTTCAGAAGAGCAGACCCCGTGCCCCACTCTGGCAACTGTCACCCTCACACCTTGAGCTACCACACGTGCCCCTTGTTGTTTAAAACTTTCTTAGATTCAAAGAAGGAATTTCTAGCCACTGATGACACAGTGGGAAGGAATTCCCCAAAGCAACACATTTAACCAACCAATGACATTGGACATTTTATGAGCATGACTCTTGCTTCAGTCATCAGAGAAGCCTCCATCCAAAAAAATGGGCAAAATTTAATTTAAACACACAAGGGCCAACTGCCCGGGGTTCCCTGGAAATATCTCTTGCTTAGATATTCGCTTTTGTTTGAGCCCCTGTACTTATTTTGTTCTTTTTCAAAACCCCCCTTGTTAGTAAAGATTCATGTTAATATTAAGAATCTATATTTGTTGTTAAAAATAAAATGGATGCTAGTTACTCCAATGAAAACAGATTATAGTCTGTTTTCATCTGATTCTGTTTCCTTAGAGAATTCTCTGTAAACAAACATCAGTTCCTTTTGTAAAGTAGAGAGAACAATGATTTGATATGGTGTTGCTTATAGAACAACTCAGACGCTTTCCATTTATGGTTTCTGTACCTGTGTTTTATTTTTCTACTCAGCAAGGTGCTTCACTGGTTTCTTTCTTAAAATGTCAAAGTAATCAAATGTATCTTGTGCTGCGTCTGATGATGTCAACAGCCTAGTTTACTGCAGTTAAGTGTTGTAAAACATTTTTTTTTTACTAGAAAAAGGATTATTTCTTTTGGCAGTAAATATAGATCTATGTTTCTAATTTGTTTTCATACCTCTTTACTCCTTTAGAATCTATGATACTGTAAATGTCTTTTTATTTCCTACCTAAAGACACGGGATAATATCTTTTAATGTTTTTATTTTTTCTACATTTTAATTGGTGCATTATAATTTTACATGACAGTGAGATTCTTTGTTATATGTTTATAAATGCACATAATATAACAATGTAATTTGTTAAGTAAAACACACCAGTATTTCCCCTTTCTCTTCCTTCTTCTTTCCCCCAGTGCCTCCCTTCGATTTACTGGTCTTCTTTAATTTTCATGAGATCCCACTCCCATCTTGCTTTTCCTTTTTCCTCTTTAGTTCCACATATGAGAGAAAAACTACAATTCTTGATTTTCTGAGTTTGGATTCTTTTGCTTAGCATAATGTTCTTGTTTCACTCATTTTCCTGCAAATTGCATAACTTCATTTTTCTTTATGGCTGAAAGATTCCAGTGTGTATATGTGCCACATTTTCTCCATCCATTCATCCACTGATGAACAACATGGCTTGTGCAATAATTAGGCTATTGTGAATTGTGTTGCTATAAACATGGGTATACATGCATCACCACAGTATGCTGACATCATTAGGAGAGATACAGAGGGGTGGTATAGCTGGGTCCTAGGTTGTTTCCATGCCTAGACCTGCATACAGATTTCCATAATGACTGAACTAACTTAGAATCTCAGCAACAGTGTAAAAGTGTTCCTTTCCCCCCACATCCTCTCCAGCATTTCTCCTTCTCCTCCTCCTCCTTCTTCTTCAGAGAGAGAGAGAGAGAGAGAGAGAGAGGAGAGAATCAGTTCTTCTTCTTCTTCTTCTTCTTCTTCTTCTTCTTCTTCTTCTTCTTCTTCTTCTTCTTCTTCTTCTTCTTCGATAGAGACAGAGAGAGAGCGAGGAGAGAATTGATTTTCTTTGGCTTCTCATCTGGTTTTTGTTGGTCCAGCACTTATCTGTGCACATTGTGCTGGGATTTGGATCAGGTCCTTATCTGTGCACATGGTGCTGGGGTTTGAAGCAGGTCCTTATCTGTGCACGTGGTGCTGGGGTTTGGAACAGGTCCTTATCTGTGCACGTGGTGCTGGGGTTTGAACTAGGCCAGCAAGTGCTCTACATTTGAGCCATGCTCCAGCCTCTATTGTTTGTATTCTTTTTTTTTTAAGGAAGGACAGTGAGAGAGAGAATCAATTTTTATTTAGTTTTTCACGTGGCTTTCATTACCTCGAGACTTCATTGTGTACATGGTGCTGGGGTCCGAACTCCCTTACTCACACATGTCAGGCAAGCACCGTAACTGCTGAGCCACCACTCCAGCCCTGTGGTTTGTATTCTTGATGGCTGCCATTCTAACTGGAGTGAGATAAAATTTCAGTGTGATTTTGATTTGCATTTCCCTATTTGATAATGAGGTTGAACATTTTTCATATATTTGTTGATCGTTTGTATTTCTTCTTTTGAGAAGTGCCTGTTCAATTCATTTACCCAGTTAATAATTAGGTTTTTGTGTGTGTGTGTGAAAAGCTTTTAGAGTTCTTTATGCATTCTGTATATTAATCTTCCATCAGAAGAGTAAAAGATTTTCTACCATTCTGAAGGTTCTTTCTTCACTTTCTTTTCTTTTTCTTTTTTCTGTTTTTTTTTTTTTAGAGAGAGAGGGATTGTGAGAGAGAGAGAAAGAGAGAGAAAGGGAATCAATTTTCTTTAGTTTTCATGTGACTTTTGTTGCTCCAACACTTCATTGTGTATGTGGTGCTGGGGCAAGTGCCATAACTGCTGAGCCACAACTCCAGCCCCATCTTTCTTTACATCCTTAATTGTTTCCTTTGCTGTGTAAAACCTTTTTAATTTGATGTTATCCCATTTATTAATTATTGATATTTTTTCCTGAGTTTTAGGGGTCCTATTTGGAAGTTGTTGTCTGCACTTATGTGTTGGAGTGTTGACTTTATGTTTTCTTCTGGGAGTTTTAAAGTTTCTGGTCTTTATCCATCTTGAATTGTTTTATGGAGGGTAAGAGACAGGAATCTAGTCTCATTCTTCCACATATAGATAACCTATTTTCTCAGCGGCATTTGTTTAAAGGTATGCCCTTTCTCCAATATGTTTTTGGCATCTTTGTCAAGGTTCAGATGACCGTATCTTAGGTTTGTCTCTGTGTCTTCTGTCCCGTACCATTGGTCCATGTGTCTGTTTTGATGACAGTATCATGCAGCTTTTGTTACTATAGCTCTGTACTATACTTTGAAGTCAGTTATTGTGATCCTCCAGAATTGCTTTTATGGTTTAGAATTGCTTTGACTATTCTGGGTCTTTTATTCTTCCAAGTAAATTTTAGGATTTTTATTCTAGTTCTGTGAAGAATGTCACTGGTATATTGATGGAGATTGCATTGAACCTGTATATTGCCTTTGGTTATATGCTCACTTTAACAGCATTAATTCTGCCTATCCATGAACACAAGAGGTCTTTTCATCTTCTTCAATATCTTTCTTTGGTTTTCTATAGCTTTCATTGTAGAGGTCTTTCACCTCTTTGGTTAGATTTATTCCTAGATATTTTTATTTTATTTTTTGGAATAAAGGAAAGCTATTGATTTTTGCATGTTGATTTTGTAACCTGCTACTTTGCTGAATTTGTTTATTAGTTCTAGCAGTCTTTTGGTGGAGCTTTTTGGATCTTCTAATTATAGGATCATATTGTCTGCAGTGCTTTCTTTCCTATTTGCATCCCTTTTATTTCCTTCTCTTGCCTAATTCCTCTGGCTTTAATTCGAATACTATATTAATAGAGTGGTGGACATCTTTGTCTTGTTCCAGATTTTAAGGGAAATGCTTTTGGTTTATCCCTGTCACTGTGATATTGGAGTTTTCATATATAGGCTTTATAATGTTGAGGTAAGTTCTTTCTATCCCTAGTTTGTTCAGTGTTTTTGTTATGACTGGGTGCTGAATGTTGTTGAAGGCTTTCTCTGCATCTTGTGAGATGACTAAGTGGTTTTTGTCCTTTCTGTGATGAATTACATTTATTGATTTGTATATATTAAACCATCCTTGCTTCCCTGAAATGAAACCAACTTCATCGTGATGTACAATCTCCTTAAAAGATTGTTGAATAGAATTTGCTAATATTTTGCTAAGAATTTTTTTGCATTTAAAAAATTGTGGTTTTCTTTTGTTTTTTCTTTTCTTTCTTTTTTTTTTTTAAAGAAGAGAGGGAGGGAGGGAGATAGATCAACTTTATTTGTTTATTTAGGCTTTGTTTCTCTGACACTTGGTTGTGTATGTGGTGCTGGGGTGTGAACCCAAGTCCTTGCACATGTCAGGCAAGCACTCTAACTGCTGAGCCAGTACTATAACCCCTGATTTGTGATTTTCTTTCCCTGGGTTATCCATATCTAATTTTGGTATCAGGATGATAATGGCTTCATAGGATGAATCTGAAAATGTGTCATTCTTTTCTATTTCATGGAATAATTAGAAGAACATTGGCCTTAGTTCTTTAAAAGTCTGGTAGAATTCAGCTGAGAATCCAACTGGTCCCAGGTTTTTATTTTTATTTTTTTGGAATTTTTAAAAATTATTACTGCTTCTATCTCACTGCTAGTTATTGGTCTGTCTAAATCCTCTTCATTCAGTTTTGGCAGGTCATACATGTCTATAAATGTATATATTTCTTCTAGGTTTTCCAATTTGTTGGAATATAACTTTTCAAAATAGTCCCTAATGATCCTCTAAATTTCTGTGATGTCTGTCATCTGTAATTCTATGAATTTGAATCTTCTTTCTTTTGGTTAGTTTGGCTAACGGTTTATCAAACTTTTTTAGTGTCTCAAAGAGCCAGCTTGTTGATTCATTGATCCTTTGTGTTTTTTTCTATTCTCAGTTTCATTGATTTCAAACAATCATGTTTGCCTTTTCAAAGAACCAATTTTTCATTTCATCGATCCTTTGTGTTTTTTAATTCTTTATTTTGTTGATTTTGGCTCTGGTTGTAAGTATTTCCCTCCTTTTACTGGTTTTGGAATTGTTTTTTCCTTGTTTTTCCAGTGTCTTGTGATGCATCATTAGATTGTTTATTTGAGCTCTTTCTGATTTTCTTGTGTAGACCCTCACAGATATAAACTTTATACTTAAAACCACCTTTGCAGTTTCCTAGAGCTTCTGCTATGTTGAGTTTTGGGAGGGTTCTATTCTTTTCAATTTAATGGAATAACTTACAAAGGAGAGGTGTTAATTCTTCTATAAATTCTGGTAGAACTCTGCTGAGAATCCATCATGTCCTGGGCTTTTCTTTTCTGGAAGGCCTTTGACTGCTGTTTCAATTTTGCTACCTGAGATTGGTTTATTTTGATTTTCAATGTCCTCCTATGTTAATTTGGGGATGTCATATGTGGCTAGGTATTTGTCCATACCTTTCAGATTATCAAACTTGGAAGAGTACAGTTTTTCAAAATAAATTCTGATAATCCTCTGGATTTTGGTTGAGTCAGTAGTGATGTCTCCATTTTCACTTTGGTTTTGTTGATTTGCTTCATTTCATACTTCCTTTTGGTGACATTGGCTAGGGGGGTCTGTCAATTTTATTTATTGTTTCAGAGAACTAACTCTTTGTTTTGTTGATTCTCTGTATTTTTTTTTGTTCTCAATTTCATTGATTTCAGCTCTGATCTTGGTTATTTTCTGTATTCTGTTGGATGTGAGATTGGATTGATTCTCTTTTTGTAGTGATTTGAGTTGGAGCATAAGTTTATTTAATTGGTCTCTCCTGATTTTGATGAAGGCACGCAGTGCTATAAATTTACCTCTTAAGAATGCTTTCATACTTTCCCAGAGATTTCAACATGTTGTGTCATCCTTCTCATTCGTTTCTAAGAATTTCTGTTCTCATTTCATCTCTGATCCATTCTTCATTTAAGAGGGTATTTATGTGCTTTCTATTGTTTTTATTGCTGTTAATTGCTAATATCATACCATGTGGACTGACAGGATACATGGAATTATATCAACTTTTTGTATTTGCTAAGATTTCCTTTGTGGACTAAGATATGATGTATTTTGAAGAAGGATCCATGTGTTGCTGAGAAGAAGATAAACTCAGCCAATTTGGGATGGAATATTCTGAAAATATCTGTTAAATCCAATTGATTGATAGAGTTGTTTAGGTTAGAGATATCTTTCTTGATTTTTTGCTTTGATGATCTGTCTATTGTTGATAGTGGTGTATTAAAGTCCCCCAAAATTACTCTCTTGAGGCTGATAAGTAGTTTAATGTCCTTGAGTACTTTGTCCACATATTTGGAAGGGTTGTAATTGGGGGCATAAATGTTAATCATCATTATGTCTTCTTGATGTATTGTTCCTTTTACTATGATGTAGTGACTTTCTTTATCCCTTCTGGCTATTGTTTGGTCAAAGTTAACTTTGTCAGATATAAGGTTTGCAACACCAGCTTGCTTTCTTGGACCATAAGCCTGGTTGGTAGGTTTTTCGTCATCCTTTCACTTAGAATCTGTGTGTATTTTTGGCTGTGATGTGTGTCTCCTGTAAGCAGCATATTTTTGGATTTTTTTTATATGAGTTTTGGGAGATGATTTCTTGTTCCTCTGATTGAAGTTTGTCTTTGAGTATTCTCTTTAGGGTTGGTTTTGCATTCATGTATTTTGCTAATATGTTCTTATCATGAAAATGTTTAATTTCCCCATAATATTTAAAGCTGAGTTTGGCCAGTTATACTATCTTTGCCAGAAAATTATTTTCTTTCAATATTTGAAAAATGTCATTCCATACTCTCCTGGCCTTTATTGTCTGATCTGAAAAATCCACAGTAATCTTTATTGGTCTCCCCCGAATGTGATTTGTTGTTTTTCGCTTACTGTTTTTAAAATTCTTTCTTTGATTTCTCTGTTATTCATTTTGTATGTGGTGTGTCTCAGTGAGCTTCACATTTGGTTAGATATATTTGGTGTTCAATTAGCATCTTGAATTTGAATTTCTGGATCAGTTCTGCTATGGGGGAAATTTTAATTTGCTATCTCATTGAGAAAGTTCTGCATGACATTCATTTTTTGTTCTATGTTCTCCCCTATACACATGAATCTCAGATTATTTCTTCTCATGCTCATCCCAAACTTCTTGGAAGTTATGATCATGCTCAGTAAGTTTCTTTTCTTGTCTATCCTCCTTGGATTCAACATTGCTCAGCCTATCTTCATTGTCTGATGTTCGATGTTGGAGAACTGAAGTTCTTTTCTCTACTGAGTTTACTCTGATATTAATATTGTCCATTGAGCTTTTAATTTGGTTGGCCATGTTTTTTCAATTCTAAGAGCTCTGCTATGTCTCTTTTTAGGATGTCCAGCTCCTAAAAAGTGGTTTCTCAGCTCCTGCCATTGCTCTCTTATTTCCTTCCTTAAGTCTTCTTTTAATTATTTGATTGTTTTAACAATCAGATTGTTGATACTTTTTTCTAGGTTTTCATCCAGGACCCTATCTGTGGACTCCTTGGCTGGGGAGTTGTGTGTTTGAAGGGGAGAACTACTTCCCCTTTTCTTCATTTTCAGGCCTGGGGAGTGTGCCTGTAAGCCCTCTCTGGTTATTTTACTTTGGAGATGTTGATGAGTTGTGGGGGTTTTATCTCTTCTGTAATTTGTACTGGGTACAATTTGAGAAATTGAGATTAACAGCAGTCTTCCCAATCTATGGTTAATTATTGGCCTTCACGATTTCTACTACCTCACAAGATAAGGCATAAGAGACAATATGAGTAGCCAATGGGTACAATAAACAGTGATAGCCTGATTACATTGTTCCTTCTAAGACTGTTACAATTTTAATCACCACCTATGAGCAGAATGATAGGATTAATAACAATCTTTGGTTATAATACTACTAACCATCACACTATATCCAGTTATAACTGGATTAAAAGTAACCAAGCATTATCAAATTTGGCATTCACATCAGATTTCCATTCAGGCCCTCCATAAGGATGAATAAACAATATGTTCATTTACTGTAAGAATGTTCCAAATTACCAAAAATAAAAATAAAAAATAAAAATCTAAGAACAAAGAAAGAAATTTAAAAAGAAAAAAGAAGGAGAGAGAGACAGAGGGAGAGGCTGGGGGAATAATGTTGTGGGAGGGTTGAGTGTTAGAAGAATAGAGCGGCTATTGCTAGAGAGTAGGAAAGATAAGGGTGACAGAGAAGTGGGCTACTGGTGGGCTTTGCAGCCCTGTCCCCAGGCGGTGTGGTGAGTACTAATATTTATAGTAAAGCAAGTGTTCAAGGGAAAGGAAAGAAATAAGTAGGTAGGAAGAAGAACCAGGCCCACAGGAACACTTACTTCACACAAACGCACACACATTAAAAGAGAAAAAAATTCAAATCTGATGTATGTACTTGAGGCAGCCCTGCTGGTCACCAGTAGAGTCCAATCAACTGTCTTGAAGTGTTTTTCTAGAGTCTGGCAGCTTTCTGGTTGGGAGGAGGAGTAGAGGAAGGGTTCACTGTCAGCTGCTTCCCTCCCTGATCTAATTGTATCTGGTTAAACTGTCCTGCAGACTACACTGGCTCTAGGATTTCCTCTCAGTTCCCCGTCAATT
Organism: Aplodontia rufa; assembly: GCA_004027875.1. Classification (NCBI taxonomy): domain Eukaryota; kingdom Metazoa; phylum Chordata; class Mammalia; order Rodentia; family Aplodontiidae; genus Aplodontia; species Aplodontia rufa. The sequence continues at coordinate 13,873 of PVKS010012499.1, forward strand.
TGCCCTGGGATCACAGGTAAGGAGTGTCCTATACAGAGTTCCACCCGCTTTGCCTGTGTACTCAAAATGGCAGCAGCCCATGCCACTTAGGGCTGGACGGGGGAACAATGCTCTCTCCTCCAGAGCAAAGATGCCACAGGATTGTCCCAGTTTAAGCACAAAGCAGAGCTCCTGTTTTCACTCTCCCCTAAACTGTGGAGTGTGGGACCCTGGCAGGATTATGGGAATATCTGCCTTAGACTCCCTGGTCCGTTACCCTACCAGTTTGTCCAAAAATGCTGCAGTTTGACCTCCTTCAAGGTGGGAGGGGGAGTCTGCCCCCTCCTCTGCAGCAGAGATGCAGAGAGAACCTGCTACCAGCTAACTATGGCTTTTCACAACTGGTCTCTGCTGGGTTGAAAGGATCAGAGTGAGAGGAACAGAGTCTCGCCTGCTTATATAACGAAGGGCACCTGGTGACTGGAGAGCGATGGGTCTGAAAAAATTCCTCTTTTCCACTTGCTATACCCGACTGTCTGAAGTCACTGAACTCCCACTGACCTGCGCTGTTTTCAGCGAATCTTTTCCAGTACACGTTCCTTGCTGGAAGGTAGCTATCCTGGCCTTTCTTCCTTTCAGGTCACAGAGAGCACTGGGATGTGACTTTGCTTGCTATCCAACATTTTTCCGGATCCCTCTTCTTTTCTTTAATACTGTCTGAATGTTCAACATCAATCACCTTATTTTCTGTCTAGTCTACTTTATTAGACTTTCAATTGAACATTTTATGACTTATTGTGCCTTTCATTTCCAAGATTTCTGTTTTTCCCCCTCCAATATTTTTCTTTTTTTAAAGAGAGAGAGAACCAATTTTTAAGAATTTTTCATCTTTTTTTTTTCTGAGTTATGTATGTGGTGCTGGGGTTTGAACCTGGGTCTTTGTGCATGTCAGGCAAGTGTTCTAAATGCTGAGCCACTGCCCCAGCCCCTTCCCCCAATATTTCCATCTCATTGAACTTTCACTCACATCTTGTTCTAACTTCCTTAATTCAATCTGTTGTTTTTACGGTCTGTCGGAATTCATTGATCATTTTTATAATCATACTTTTGAATTTCTTACCTGGCATTTCCTCCACTTTAATACCTTGGAGTCAGCTGATGGTGAATTATGATCTTTAGGAGGTGTCATGTTACCTTGTATTTTCTTATTTCTTATATTCCTGTGTTGGGTTTGTACACCTGTTGGAATGTATTTCTCTTTCACTCTTAGATGTAGACCTTTGTAAGGCAAAGCCTTCTCTTGGCAAAGTATTCTGGGATATCAGTTTTCTTGTGAAACTTTCAATGTATTTCCAAGTGGACTTTGTAGGATAGTCTCCCTGATAATTCATGGTTATGATTAGTGTTTTTGATACAGCATGTGTTGATTTTCTCTCTCTCTCTCTCTCACTGTTCCTCTCTCTTAAAAAGAACAAAGAGGGATGAGGAAAAAAATAAATAAAGGGAACAAAATAAGTAAAGAGAAAGGAGAGAACAAGAGCATTTGGCTAGTAGAGGGGGAAGAAAGAAGAGAAAGAGAAGCAACCAAATGAAACCAAATAATCAAAAAAAAAAAAAAAACCTATAACCCCCAAAAGACAAAACAAAGAAAATTACATAAAAATGATAAAGATGAATAAAAAGGAAACACATACACACACAATCTTAATCAAATATGAAATAATTGTCTCTGTTGATGTGGTCAAAACTGTTTATAAGGGTGTATGTTCAGTACCTATGCCAGACTGTCCTGTTTTTGTTGTTGTTGTTTTGTTTTTGTTTTTTCCTAAGCTATGTACTCCTTAGAGGGAGGGCTGGGGGTTATTAACCCCTTCCTCCTTGTGAGTCGCTCACCAAGCTGCCAGCTGGAATGTTCTGGAGCTGAAGCTGGTTGAAATAGCTCTCGCCTTCCCTTCTCACCAGCATAAGGTAGGAGAGAATGGGAAGTACTGTGAATTGGAGTTTTGTCTGTACAGACCAGAATGATGCACTCCCAGGGTGGCGCCTATAATAGAATTGTAAATGGGAAGTTCTGGTGGTTACAGGGTAGCTTTATTCAGGCCCTGGGGACTTCCTCTGGTGTCTTCTGCTCTGCTCTGAAGAGACTGGATTAACATACCCCCTAGGCTCAGGAAGATGCTAATCTCGCTGGGTGTATGGATCTCAGTGGCCTCCCAAGATCTGTATAGTAGGTTAGGGGGGCCCACCCTTAACAGGTCTCACACATTCCAATGCCAACGAGAGTGGTCTTCCTAGCCTCAGTCCCTGAGTTCAAACACATCCATGTTTCAATTTTCTGACCGTGTTCAGCCACTAGACGCACAGCAAAAGTGAGTTGTACTCCCCTCCCAATGTCTGACTCGAACCCCTGGGGTTCTCTGAGCCTCACAGACTGTTCACTCACATTCCGCTAGGTACTTCCTAGCCACATGGTAGGCACCTGCCAGGACAGTGTAGCAGCACATGCAGTGATTTGCTGGGCTCCCAGGGCAGCAAGCTGCAGCTTGGCTTCCGGCTGAGTCCAGCCTCACCTCTGCCCTCCCTCATTGAGAAGCACAGAGCACTTTTCAAAGCCAAGTTCACTTTGCAGCCTCAGGATCAGCTAAGTTCAGACTGCTTTTCTGTTCTACAGGTTTTTCTGCCATATTTGTCCATTTCGTTTTTCTGTTTGTGCTTTCCCTCCCCTGTGTGGTGAAGTGGCACTGCTGCTGCCTCTAGCTCAGCTCCAATGTACTCTCATGTCCTTTGTTCAATGCACTTGAATTTGTGGGCCTCTAAGACTCTGTCCGATATTGAATTTCTATGAATTCCCTCTTTCATCCACCTCACTGAGAAGTAGAACTCCTGCTGCTTGAATTCTGAGCCAAAGGGGAACTGGAAATTCATCCTTTCTCTAACTTGCCATCTTGAATCTCCCAGATTTGGAGTTTCTTGTTAAAAATGTACACTAAAAGATTTTTAAGCATTGATGTATGTCTCTCTTACAGATGATGGAGCTTAAAAATAATGAGTAATAGCCAGGTGTGGTATACAACTGTAATCTCAGTGACACAGGTGGTTGGGGCAAAAGGATCATGAGTTTAAGGCCAGCCTTGGCACCTTAGTGGGATCCTGTCTCAAAATGAAAAATAAAAAGGGCTGGGGTTGCAGCCAGGGATAAAGAACTCCTGAGTTCAAGTCCTAGGACCACACACAGAAATAAGCACTGGATTTAAACAAATGCAGTTTTCCAAAGCAGCAGGAGAGCTTACGGTATGCCATTAGGGAGTGTCCAATCTCAGATCACACCCATGTTGTCCCAAATTAGAACGCTGGATATGGAAATTTATAGAGAAAATAAAAAAGAGACATTCATTGAGCTAAAAGAAGTAGAAAATATTTCATCTTTCTGGTTTGTTTGATTAATGCTTAAATTCTAAAGGAACTTTTAAAATGCATTTATAGGTAGTATCTAGAAGATTGACAAAGACCACAGTTACGACAGATACAGAAAATTGATATTTCTGTAAAATGAACTCTGATCTATAAAACAATGTGGTAGTCATATATGTCTTTCATGTAAAGCATTTAAACATTTTCTGGTTAGAGATAGTCTATTTGAGGAAAAATATTTTAGATGAAAAGGATTTTATCTGAGGTTTACAGGTAATTAAGTGAAGCATAAATAAAAAGTTATTTATAATGCTTTCTAAAATTAAAATGTAATGTACAGATATAAACCCAGAAACTCATTCTTAATATTTATTTATTTATTTATTCATTATTTGGTGGAGGAGTACCAGGGATTCAACCCACGGGTGCTTAACCACTGAGCAATATCCCCAGCCCTCTTAATTTTTATTTTGAGACAGGGCCTCACTAAATTGCTGAAGCTGGCTTTGAACTCATGATCCTCTTGTTTCAGCCTCCCAAGTGGCTGGCATTACAGGCATATGCCTCTGTGTGCCACCTTACCCAGCTAGTTCTTTACATTTAAAATGAGAATTTCTTAAAATATTGGCCTGATCTTGGCAAAGTTTACCAAAAAAAAAAAAAAAAAAACCCAGCTTAAAGAACAAAGATTTTAATTGCCCATATTTCCTGCTTGTTTTAAGTTTTTAATTGCTTACAAGAGAAACGAAGTACTTTAAGAGTAAGTTTTATTCACAACTTTGTCTTATAGTCTGTGGTTTTTAACTCTAGTCAAATGAGCTATTTTTACAATGATGGGATATGTTTTATTAATACAAATATTCTAAAACTTTAAAAACCCCGTAGTCTGGACATAATGGTGTAAATCATGATTGGTATCTCAGTATACTGTCAAGGCAACTTTTGGTAAGTTGCTAAGCACTCTATGTAATAATAATCTTCTCTATTGTCTTGTCATTTTAGATAACATGAGCCATGTCTCTATAGTTAAGGGATAAACTAGCTTTATTCATCTGTCATCTCAAGAACTTAAGGTTAAAAGTTTTAGTGTAAGATATGTATAAGACTGGCAATTTTCTTTTTGTACCAGGGATTGAACCCAGCAGTGCTTAACCACTTGACCACTGAGCCACATCCCCAGCCCTTTTTTTTTGCTTTTATTTTTATTTTGAGACAGGGTCTCACTAGTTGCTTAGGGCCTCATTAAGATGCTGAGGATGGCTTTGAAATTGTGACCCTCATGCCTCAGCCTCCTGAGCCACTGGGATTACAGGTGTTGTACCAGGTGTTAAGACTGGCTATTTTAAAAGGGCTTTCTCAGTTATACTCTTTGCATTGTGACTCAATTTACAGAGAACATTTACACACACGCACACACACACATGCATATATGTGAACGTATTCTTAGTTGGTAAGTAAACATTGATTCTTATAACCTGTATTGAACTTTTTTTATAGTTTTGTGTAATGTACCTAAATTCTGAAGATGTAAAATGTAAGGATGAGCTTTCTACACAAGTGGAAATTAACCTTGGTTTGCCTAAGGTCTCTGTCTAACAGACACTTTTTAATACAGATCTCTGACAGGACTACTTTTAGAGATAAGTTGGTTTTCTTTGACTAGATAAATATAACCAAAGAGATTATTGATTAAAATCTATTATACAGACTGGATTTTTTCTTATTATTTTCTGTCTTCTTGAGTCATTAAATATTTCAGACTTTGCTTCCTTTAGGGAGAAGTACCTGGATCCTTTTGCTTCGGAGTTCCTTGATGGGATCTACAGACCAATCCAGCAATAAGCTGCCAGCCAGATGACAGGGCACCTTAAGGCCCTCAAGATTGAGAGATAAACCCCACAGGGGCAAACAAACAGCCCCTTCAACATTAGAAGCAGCTTTAACATTAAACAGGACTTTCTGATGATTGCTTTTCTGCATGTGGAGTTTCCTGCTGCCCCTGTGGACACAGAAAGCTGCCCCCGAACCCCAGCAGGTACCAAGAAAATGAACTGTGGCATGTTTCTGATTGGCATAGCCCAACTAATCCACACACGTACATTTCCTGACTTTTGTCCCACCATACACCTCTCCTCTTATGAAAGCTATTTGTACACCTGAGCCTCTCTAAGATGGAGCCTGGAGAAAGAATGACCTTCTGTATCTTCCTCAAGGCTCGCTTTGAATAAATCTGTTTTTCTTCACTACCTTTGTTTCCAAAATTTTTATAGAGCCAAGTGGTGGTAACTTGATTCCCTGTAATAAGATGAGTGTGCTCAGGAATGCACACCTTAAACCCAGTGTGCTCAGGATTGCCCCACCCCTAAAGTGAAGGTACACTTCCAGAATGAACCCCCTGCTTCCACTCTTCAGGGAGAGCACTGCTTTGCCAATACCTCTGATGTCTTCCTACTCTTGGTGGCAACAAATCCTTCTCCATGTTTTTTCTTCTGGTCATGCTCTTTGGCTTGGTACTCACCAAGAAGCAAAGCCATCTCCTTCAGATATGATCGGTTTCCTGTGGACTTAGAGGAAGCAGGCAGAGAACGTTGGATGATGTCCATGGCTGCATGGTCTTGTTGATTCTGTAGCATCTGCATGTTCTCGAGAAATCCATATTTCCTCATAAAGCATGTATCCACAGCAGTGGTTTCCAAGCTCTTCTACCACGAGGAATACTCATTAAATTAAAAAAAAAACTGGAGGATAAATGGTTATATTACCCAATTACTGAGAAAAATGGAGGAACTAGGCAAGTGGTCAAGCCATGTTGTGACCGCCACGTTCATTCTTCTTCCCGTCATATCATACGTAGTTCTTGTGGCAGATGGCACACATGAGACAGGGAAGAGTCGATAGCAGGGAAGAGCAGAGTGTAAATGCAGAAGTACTCGTTCTGACCATACTTCCTTTATTAAGGCTAATTGTCTTCAGAGATTCAGTCTTGCCTTAGCAATAATAGACACAATTGCTTTATGTTGAAAAAAAAAATCCTGTTGTGAGAAAACATAAGGTCCAGAGATCAGAGCCCATCGCTTGTTCCAGCACTCTACAGTGCTTTGAAGAGCTCGACTTTAAAAACGTCAGGCTTCTCATCTTCCTCAGAGCTTCTTCTGCAGAAACACCCATAAACCAGCCAGTGCCGATCTCCTGTACTGTTACGGGAAGGGGAGGACTAGAGTATATCTGTTTCCTTGTAGCTCCAATTCTGGGTGACTCTGTGACTTCAACGTCCTCATTTCTTTTAGGTTTAAGAGCAAATTGAGTGACTTGGTGGCTTCACTCCTGTGGTGACTTCACGTGAGTGGGTGGGGAGTTTACATGTGAATTTGAAAAGCCCTTTGGTGAAGTGAAGGTGGGTAGGCTGCAGGTTGGTGACCAGCTCACCATGTGCTCCACGCTGCAGTGTGGAACTCTGCAGGACTAGAGATTCCTAAATTGGAGGCTTGTCCTCCAAGTCATTCTGAAGGTCCGTCTGTCAGTGTTGAAGATGGAATATACTTACTCAGCACCGTCAACCCTTGAATTCAAATGTTTAAGTGCTTAGTTACAAGATATGCGGACCTTCGTTTGTATTTTCACTCCATGCTTTGCAAATGCAGGAGGCAGGCTTACATTTAACTCTCAGGTACCTCATCTGTAAGGTGGGATTGACCATAGCTGCCTCATACGGACTTGGTAAGGATTAATATGACAATATGAAAAATAGTATTAGAACACTATGTTCAACAAATTTTCATCCTTGTCTCTGGATTACACTTGATTTCATAGATAAAATACTTCACTCGACTTGGTCAAACCTACTATACATGGAAGATGAACAAGTGAAGCAAGGGTCAGTACTTTTCAACGAACCCAAATCATACAGAGCACAGCTTTCTCCAGCTGTTATAAGTTAATAATAAGACCATTTAAATTCCCACCATACTTAATAATTTAAAATTTAAGTAACTCGAAAAGCACAAAGATCTCACTACAAAAATGGTAAGTATGTAAAGTAATGCACATACTTTAGTGCATGTATGTGAGAAGCATATATAATTTTTCCCAATTAAAATAAATTACTTTTAAAATCACAAAGAAAATTAGAAAGTATTACAATTGAGTGCTAATAAAAATGGTATCAAAAATTTGGTGTGCAGCAAAAGAACAAAGGAAATTTTTATGTTTTAATACTTTTTTCGAAAAACAAAAAAGGCCAAAATTTGAAAACTGAAAGAGTATTAGAGAAAAATGAGAATAAATAAATGAAAGTCAAAAGAAAGAATGCAGTAAAGAGAAGAAGTTAACAAACAAAAATAAGAAAAAATAAGAAAAAAGAGGATCCAAAACATGGATAAACCTCTGCCAGATGGAATGAAGAAAAAAGGAAAATAGAAAAAGTATACAAAATTTATGGTGCAAAAAGAATACATATAAAGATAGAATAGTTAATTTTTAATAAAATGACTAACAACTTTAATAAAAATATTTTTGGTGGGCTGGAGATATGGCTCAGCTATACAGTGCTTTCCTGGCCCGTGTGAGGACCCAGGTTTTATCCCCAGCACCACATACACAACTAAGTGGAGGATAAAACAAAACTAGATGAAAAAAAAAAAATTTGATTCTTTCTCTCTCTCACACACACACATACACTCTGAAGAAAAAAAGAAAGAGAGAAAAGAAAAAGAAAAAATATTTTTGTAAATAGTGAAAATAAATAAATCTGGCCAAAAGATCTTACTTATGAAAGTTACTCCTGAAGAAATAGAAAGCCTGAAGAATCTCATAAGCATTAAAGATTTAGAACCTGGAGTTAAAAACTTCCCACAAAGAAAACATTGGGTGCAGATGGTTGTGCAGGTGAGTTTTGCCAGTATTCAAAATCAAAATTGATTTTTCCAGGTATATTTAACATAAATATTCAGAGTAAAAATATTCTTGGTTCAGACTAGATACTCAACAACAAAGAAAAATTATAATACAATCTCATTTATGAGTACCTGTATAGAAACCTCAAAAGTAATACAATCTGATGCTCAATTTAGATTTACTTCCAGACTATACATGTGGAACTACCATTAGAAAAGTCTCTGACCACAAATAACTACATTAGCAGATTAGAAGAGAAAAAATGTAATTACCTCAATATTGCAAAAAAGAATTCATGATTTTTAAAAAGGAAAGGAACTGTTAGCAAGCCCAAAGAGGGAACTTCCTTAACCAATAAAGAGCACCTGCCAACACTGCAGCAATATCATCGCTAATGGGGACTGGTAGAAGCTGTGCCTTACACTCAGGAGTGATTCAGTGACCCTCATTGACCACGGCAGCCATAAAAATGCACCTGTCGGGTCTCCTGCACTGGGAGCCTAGAGGGGACTGATGGTCCCAGCAGCCAACCCTCTAGAGCTATCATCATTTTCAAGCTGAGGCTGCACAACCTTCAGGCTGCTCCTAGTGAATGGCACAGTAACGATACCAGCGTAGGCCCCTCATGTGGGTGAGGGACTCCTGCAAGGGCCAACATTGACTGGAGGATTCCTCATCAACCAGGTTGGAACTGTCTCAGCACTGTTCAATCGTCTGCTTCCAAAGCATCCCTCTTTCCTTCCTTCTCCCGTGGCAGATGGCAGGCTTGCAGCCCATCTGAACGCTATTCCTGATTGATTGCTTTTGTCCCAGAAAGCCTGAATGAGCACATTGTGTTGGTCAGCTTTGAGTTACTGTGACAGAATACCTGTGGGGAAAAATCTTAGAGATGAAAGATTTTTTGGTTCCTGGTTTCAGAGGTTTCACTCTGAGGTCAGTCAGCACCATTGGTTTGGCTGAGGTGAGGAAGAACATCTTGGCTGGGAGGGTGAGGTGGAGCAAAGCTGCCCACCTCATGGTGGCCAGGACAGATGAGAAAAGACAATGAGTGAGGAAGGGGCTAGCCTATCTCCTCCAACAAAGCCCCACTTCCTCCAGTTTCTACCACCTTCCAGTAATGTCATTCAGTTATGAATCTGTCAATGGATTCAGTCCTCAGGATCCAATCCCCCTACCCAAAGCCACAGCCCTGAATATTGCTGCATTTCAGTTCAGAAGCCTCTGGGGGCATTCCAGATCCTACCGTAACACACACTGACTGTTTCCATGACACATTGCATCAGGTGCCAGACATCCTGCCAGTGCAGTGCTGCAGTCTCTGACCCCTGACCCTGAGTTCTAGGTGCATCAGCTGTATGCTCCTATTCCCAAATCTTTTTCTGGGCTTTTGTTGCCTCAACATGCCCCAATCTCCACGTTTTCCTTCTTCTCTTTCCTTCTTTCTTTTTTCTCCTCCTCCTCCTCCTCCTTCTTTTTTTTTTATTTCTTTAGACCATCCTATGAACTCTGTTGAGGACTCACATTCCTCATGAATTTCTCCCTGTCAAATTCCCAAAATGACACCATCTCTCCCTCCACTGAAATTCTACAGCACTCTGTGGGATCATAGTAATGACCACAACTTGTCATACAGCCTGATATACTGGTACAATTCTACCAGATAGTGATGGTTGAAAAACTGGTCAGGAAAAGAAAATTAACTCCTGCAAACTGCTCACAATCTGTGCTTAATAAATGTTAGGATTCAATCAAGTTCAAAACCAAATCTAGCTACTCATACTCAGAAAATAAAACATACTAATACAAAACATTCACTTATTCCACCATCCTTCATTAGAGGGATAATGGAATGAATACACCTCAGGGTGGATCCAAACCCTTCCGAGTTCCAGTTAACTGCAATATTATTTTAGCTTCTCTTTCTTCAGAAAGGACTCCACAGAATTCTTTCCTTTAAAAAATGTTTCAATATGTAATTAGTCTGGCATTCAGGAAGGTTTTTATTGCTGTTGTTGTTTTTAATCTAGCTTTAAATTCTCCTGCGATTGCACCTGCGCATGTTCCCTTCTTTGGGAGAACTGGTGTAGACTGATCAGATTGGCTGATTTTCATGGAGGGAGAGTCAATATTCCAGTAACTGTTACTTCATTAGCATTTATTTCTGCCCATTTATGAGTCTTTAGGAAATCTTAACAGAAACTGGTGGTTATGCTGAGAAATTGCCCTGGGGACAGGGGCAGTGGCTTTGCTGGTACTGGTTTGCATTTCTGCCCTGTGTGGTGCTATTCCAGGCTGCGCCACTTCCCCAGAGCAGACAGAGAAAGGAGTGGGTCATCTGGCAGGCTTCCCTGAGGTGACAGGCCACCACTCCCCTTCCTGCTATATTAAAATGCAGTGGCCAGGCCAGGCTTCCCTGGACGAGCCCTCCCCATTCTCCAGGTTGACCCTTTGTGCATAACCAGGGCTCTTCCCCAGGGACACAAAGATGTTGCCTGTAATTGAGTCACAGGGAAGAGGACTCAGGGGACACTATAACCTGGGTCCTGATATACACACCAGGCAGAGCCATAGCAGCTGAGAATGGACAGGACACTGTGAAACAGGGTAGACGAGTACGGATGGAAGATAAACGGAGCTTTCAGGTTTGTAATGCTGACGAGCAACAAGCCAAGAAGCTCATCTTCCTTAGCAGCAGCTTGTTACTACCAAATAAGCCCGCTTATCTGATTAGACGCTGATTCACCTATTGTTCATCAAACAGAAGAGGCTCCATTTGTATTTGGTATCTCCATCCTGATGTGAATGTCCCTGCTCAGAAAGTACAAATTGAACCAGAGCCAACCCTGGATGTGGGAGAGAGGCTGAGTGTCTTGCAGTGACTGTTAAGCAAGCATGGAGCCCAGAAGGGACACTGACTCGTTAACTTGGGGAATTTGTTACCCTCCTCCTCATTTGATTGATTGGGCTTTAGAGAATAGCGAACTTGGATTTTAGAAGGGTTGACCTGAAATCAGGTCATGAGTTTATAGCTATGTCTCATTTTTCAAGCCTTTCAAAAAAAAATAATGGTGACATCAGCATGATAGCCAAATTGAGTTTCCTGTCACTCATGCTCCCCACCAAAAAACAAGAGGGGACCACAATAAAGAACAAACAGCAACCTTCCAAGAAAATGAAGTAGATGATACACATGAGAAGATGCACATACTCATAGCACAGAGCTATGTAAGTTTTTATGACCTGAACACATCCTGCACCCGGCACCCAGGTCAAGAAGCAGATCCCAATCATCACAGGGGCTTCCACCACTGCATCTTCCATCACTAACCACACCCCCCAGGGAGACCCTCCCCTGATTTCCAGCAGTGCCATCAACTGATCCATTGGCTTCTGAACTGTACACATATAAATCCTTCCAGAATGTCTTCACTCTGTGGCCTGGTCGCCTTCACTTGGCATTTTACTTATGGGGCTCATACACCTGTGGTGTATAGATCATTCAGCGTCATTGCTGGGCGCTAACCTTTCACATGTGTGATTTTTTTTATCAGATACTCATTTTCATATTCATAATTTAAGACAGATTCACACTAGGGACAAGGCTTTCTTTTTCCAGTTGCCAAATGGAGTTCCAAAAAGTTCTGCAAGGGAACTCTGCTGTAGAAAGGAAGATGCTGGATTCCTGTTAGTCCTGGTGTTTAGATTTTTCCACAATGGGAGGCCTGGAAAGGCCTCGGCAGTTTGTCATCCAAGTTTGCCAGGTCAGTTGTTGACTTCCTGTGTAATTCCCTAAGCACTTGAAGATAGGAAGGGATGCCACTGCCTGGCTGCTCCTATCTGGGTGCCCAAATCAAAGTTGGGGCTGTGTTCAGTGCCCCCCATTCTCTTTCCTAGGTTACCAGCTGCTGCTCCTACTGCCCCTTAAGAGCTGAGCCTGTGATTACGGCCCTCTTCTTCATCAGTAGGGCCAAGAAGTGACTGAATTCAGTGGTTTGAGATTATTTCTCCAACACACGTCACCTCCATTGGCATTTCAGAGTAGAGTGAAGAAGGTCCTTTGATTTCATCAGCTTTTTCACTGCTATTACTAAAAGACCTGACAGAACAATTTTAGAGGAGGAGAGTTTATTTGGGGGCTCACAGTTTCAGAGGTCTCAGTCCACAGAAGTTCAGCTCCATTCCTTGGGGCCTGAGGTGAGGCTGATTTTGTGGTGGAAGAGTAAGGCAGAGAGAAGTGGCTCTCATGACAATCAGGAAGTAGAGACTCCACCAGCTAGATACAAAATATATACCCCAAAGACATCCCCCCAAGGATCCACCTCCAATCACACTGTATCTGCCTTTAGTTCCCACTCAATCGCTGTCAGGGGATTAATTCACTGAAGGGGTTAAGGCTCTCATAACCCAATCATCTTTTCACTAAGCCTTCTTACATTGTCTCACATATGAGGTTTTGGGGACACCTCATATCTAAACCATAATATTCGACACCTGGCCCCCAACTCATGACAATTTCACAATGCTAAATTCATTTAGCTCATTTTCAAGAGTCCCCATAGTCTTAACATTTCTTAGATTGCCCAAAAGTCTAAATCCAAAGTCTCCACTAAGACTCAAGGCAAACTCTCAGCTTGAGTTCCTGTAAAATTCAAATCAAGTTCCATATATCCAATATAGAAAGGTACAAAGAAAAGATTTCCATTCAGAAAAATAGGGGCACAGAAAGAAAGGATGGGACCTAAGAAACACTGGAATCCAGCAGGGCAAAATGTCCTGTAGTTCCAGGTCCAGCATCTGGGACACGGGGCATCCTGATGTGCTTTCTAGAGGGCTTGTGTAGCTCTGCCCCTATTGTCTTCTTGTTTGCAGCCCCCCTGGCCTCCATGATTGCTTGTCTTTGATTGATTCATGCAGCTGTCCTTGGTGATCATTTCAAAGTACTGGCATTTCTTAATCTCAGGGGTCTCCACTGCAGTTTCAGCTTCCTCCTCACATCTCCACGCTTCACCCTCTCAGGGGCTACCTACAGGGACTCTGACCCTGCTGCACTTTGCCTAGCCTCCCAGGCCTTCCTTTGAAATCTCAGTGGAAGCCTCCATGACCCCCTAACTCCAGCATCCTGCAATCCCACAGAACCAGTACTATGTGGTTGCCATCTCAAGCAGTAGCCAAGCCTCCAGGGACCACTGCAGTGGGTCTGGGTGGCTGAGCATGTTGAAAAATCTTCCTAGGGCTCCCCCTGTGCAAGTAGAGTGCCCCACTCCTGTCTCTTCTCAAAGAAATTTTTTCTCCCTTGAGCATGAGATTGGTGTGGTCTTGCCAGTTCCCGAGATGCCCTCAAGCCATCTTTTCTTATTGCCTTTTTTGGGGGGAAGGTGACAAAATATTTAGAATTTGGCAACTGCAACGTCCACAGCCCCACTTTTACTCCCATCTTTCAAGTCCAAGTTTTTCAAATCTTTCTGGTCTGTTTTCTAGTCCTGAATATCACCATAAACTTGGCTAAAAGCTGCCAGCAATATTAATGCCACTGCCTGAATACTATAGTGCTTAGAAATTTCTTCCACCAGATTAAAAAGTTCATTGCTGCTTAATTCAGTTTCACAGAAAATCTTAGGACACAGGCAAAAATCAACCTCTTCATCAGAATGTAACACAAATGGCCTCTAGTCTAACTTCTCATAGAGTCCTCTGAAATCTCATGTGTCCAGTTTTTACTGTCTATAGTCCTATCATTGTTCTAGTCTTCTGAGCTCCCAGTCATGATGGAAATCAGTATGGAGATTCTTAATAAGACTAGGAATGGAACCATCATATGATCCAGCTATTCCATTTCTCAATATTTATTCAAAAACCTTAAGGGAAGAATACTATAGAAATACATACATACCTGTGTCTCTAGCTGCACAATTCACAACAACCAAGTCACAACACTAGCCTAGGTTTTCATATTTACCCAAAGAAAATGTGGTGTTTGGAGTTTTATTCAGCCATAAAGAAGAACTAAATTATTTCATTTGCAGGAAAAGGATGGGACTGGAGAGCATCATGCTAAGTAAAATAAGCCAGACTCTGAGAGTCAAGAGTTTTCCTCATATGTGACTGCTAAAGAGAAAAAAGGGGACTAAAAGAGATCGAATGAAAATAAAAAGGAGACCTTTGTGGAAGGAAACAGGGAAGGGGGAAGAGTGAGTAAGGGAAGGAACCAGGGTTTGAAATTCAATTATGTTATGTGCATGTATGAATATGCACCATGACACCCACTATTCTGTGTAATTACTAAGCACTAGCTTTAGAAAAGGGCCCTTAATATATGGTTTAGTTTTAACTACAACACACAAATAAAGTCTGAAATTATTTTTCTTTAATTTTATTTATGCATCTATGAATTTGAAAATTGGAAGTTACAGTGATGCATTGACAGTGGTTTCTGGGGGGGAGGTTAATATATGATTTGTTTTTCTTCTTTATGCATTTCTATATGGCATGGATCTTTTATAAAAAAAACTACGTTACTGTTGCATATTCATAGCACCAACTAAGACTATTTTCTTGTGGAAATTTGTTTTTTTTAAATTGGCAGATGAGCTACAAAATTTAAAATTTTTATTTCAGTAACAGTGAAACAACAAACTCTAGTTATGGAAAAAGGACTCTTCTTTTTTTAAAATTTTTTTTATTAGAAGTACATAGAGATACAATTGAGGGGGAAACATTATCAAACCAACAGTAATAAATGTATATATACTTTGTTATCCAGGGGGTAATGCCAAAACATGGATGACCACCTTGGGTTTCACCTGTTGCAGTTTCCCCCAGAAGAACTCATGTGTTAAATGGGTATCTTGTGGAGGAATGACATTGGCTTCTAGGATGGTTCCCCCATATTCCCACTCTCCAGTGTCCTATGAGTTCTTCATACACCCTCCCCCTTCCCATCTCCCTCCCTAAACCTCCAAATATCCTAGGGAATCATCCCCCTATTACTCTGGGAGTCATTCAACTTGAAGTATTGTTAGGTTAGCCGTCTACCCTACTGCTTCCCCATATATGCTATCATCCACAGATGAGAGAAACCATTCGGCCCTTGAGTCTCTGGGATTGGGATACTTCACTAAGCATAATTCTTTTCATCTCCATCCATTTGATTTCAAAAGCCATAATATTGTCTTCTCTAATGGCCGAGTAGTATTCCATTGTATATATGTACCAAAGTTTTTGTATCCACTCGTTGAGTGAGGGGCATCTGGGTTGGTTCCATAGTCTAGCTAAAGTAAATTGAGCTGCTATAAACATTGAGGAAGCTATGTCACTATAATACGCTGATTCTAACTCTTTTGGGAAAATACCCAGGAGTGGGATAGCTGGGTCGTAAGGTGGTTCCATCCTTAATTTTTTGAGGATTCTCCACACTGCTTTCCACTGTGGCTGAACCAGTTTGCAGTCCCACCAGCAGTGTAACAGTTTTCCTCTTCTCCCACAGCCCCTCCAATATCTGTCATCATTTGTATTCTTCATTTTTGCCACTCTAACAGGAGTGAGGTGGTATCTCATTGAAGTTTTGATTTTCATTTCTCTTATAGCTAATGATGTAGAGCATTTTCTCATATATTTATGGGCTTTCTGGACTTCCACTGGAGAGAAGTTCCTTTTGAGATCTTTAGCACATTTATTGATTGGATTATTTGTGAGTTTGGACTTTAGTTTCTTTAGTTCCCTGTAAATTCTGGATATTAGCCCTCTGTCCGAGGTGTAGCAAAAAGGACTCTTCTTAAGAGGAGTTTAATTAGAAGCAAGTCTGCCAAAGCCTCGTGTCCACTGAGGCCTTTGCTGCCTCTTGAGTGTTCAAAGGAAAGCAGATCCCAGGAGGCTACAGTTCCTCTTGGAAGCATAATTCCATCTTATCAGGAGCCAGGATCACAGAGTTATTAGAGGATTGAAAAAATGGGCTTGATTTGATTACTTCCAGCTAAGGGACTTTATATGGTGCTGTTTTTCTATTTCTTTATTTCATTGTAACCTATTGTTTAATATCACAGTTGGAGTACCTATTTCAATAAATCACCCATTTTGAAAAATAAGATAGCTACAAAATGGGAACAACTTTTAAGCAGATGCATCAAATTCAAAATTCAGTGCAAGATTATATATTCATGAGCAGGACTTAGGGGCACTGGGATGGAGATAGGTGTGACCACCACACCTCGGCTCTCATCCTTTGTGCCTGGGCTCTGCATTCCCTGTGTCAGTGCTCTGCTGCACTGCATCAGGGACATTAGCCCAACCTCACAGCAGAGACGCTGCCCAGGAGGCCACTTCCAAAACCACTTCTTCAGTTCTTAGTGGATAGCATCTCTCATTCCTTCCGTTTTGTTATTTTTTGTTCAAAATGAAAAGTTGCGGAATGGGTAACATTCCTGGGGAGATGCCTGTGATAGGGACAGCAGGACATGGGGAGATAGCTCTTGAACGCCAGGATGTTTCATGAGCCATGGTGGAGAGGGTGTCTCTCTCACTGGGGCTGTGGAGTCACGGTTGTTACAGGCAGAGAACACATCCCTGCCCTGAACAGATGGCTCCTCGGAAGAAGAGTAGCTCAGGGCAGTGCGTCTGATAAAACTTGAATTGGCTTTAGGAAGTATAGGAAGTACAGAGAATAAAAATGACTAAGACTTGGTTCCTGCCACCAAGGAAGCTGCAGTTCACTGAGGGAGACCCATGTTCAGGGCATCGTGACAGCAGCTGTGGTTGTGTGGGTGCACAGGGAGTTTGGCACCCAGGTGGAAGCCACCTGCTTGCTGTCCTGCAGAGCCTGCAGCCACCTGCATGCACCTTTGCTCAAGTCCCTGAGTCCCTTTTGAGCCATGAGAGGATATGATTCCTAGGATCCTACAAGCAGGGCAAATGTTAAAGATGAACAAAAAACCCACGATATTGTTCTTTCTAATGGCTGAATAGAAGTCCATTGTACATATATACCACAGTTTTTAGATCCAATCATCCAATGGTGAGGGGCATCTGGGTTGATTCCATAATTTAGCTATTGTAAATTGAGCTGCTATAAACGCTAATGTAGCTGCATCTTTACAATAAGCTTATTCTAGCTCTTCTGGGAAAATACTCAGGAACAAGATATCTGGGTCATAAGGTGTTTCCATTTCTAATTGTTTGAGGAGTCTCCACACTGCTTTCTAGAGTGGCTGTGCCAGTCTGTAGACCCACTAACAGTGTGTTAGTGTTTCTTTCTCCTCATAACCCCTCCAGCATCAGATAGGATGAAAGTTAATCAAGTTTACTTAATAGACCAACCAAATTTGAAGTAACATTTAAGCTATGGGAACTGTAGCTATGAAGGGTGGGGGAAGAAAGGGCGGGAGGTAAGGGAGGGAAAAAGAGAGATATTCAAAACTGTAGAGTACACTTGACTCCCATGAGAAGCCCAAATAAACCCAGACAGACATATAAATGTAATTTCAATGTTTAAAGTACAAGTACATGGTCATTTATATCAGTAACTTGGGGAAATTACAGAGGAGAAATGAGATAGGGCAGTAGGGGGAACAGGAGGAGATCCTGGACAGGGATTGGGTTTAAGCTACTCTCAATATGTATGCATGTATGAATGTGAACAATTGTATCCCTTCATCATGTAAGACAATGTTGAACCAATCAATAAAAAAGATGAATGAAAAAAAATCTAAATTCACCGAATTCATAAACAACTCATTATAGTTGAAAATAGTATCTGGTTATATACAATTGCATATCTGTGATTACTGATGTTGAATACTTTTCATACATCTGTTGGCCACTTTCATATCTTCTTTGGCAAAATGTCTGTTCAGGTCTGTGTTGGTCAACTTTCTATTACTATGGCAAAATACCTAGACAATCAACTTATAAGGAGGAATGATTTACTTTAGCTCACGGTGTCAGAGTTTTCAGTCCATGGTTGATTGGTTCCATTGCTTTGGGGCTTGTGGCAAGGCAGGACTAGATGGTGGACACATGTGGTGGGGAAATACTGCACCTATGGAAGCCATGAGACAAAGAGGATCCTCCACGGTCCCAAGATTCCTTTCAAGGACATGTCACCCAGCACCAGGGATTACTTGCACGGATACCATATGGAAAATAAAGGGAAGGGGGTCAGAATGATTTCTGTTTTCAGAAGCATTTTTTAATGAGTTTAATGAAGACTCCCACATTTTAGTATATTGTAATGTCATTGCAGGGAAACTTGAATTTGAATCCCCACTAATCAGCCTTGTCTTTAGCAAAACTGTGGCCTCTCCAAGTCCTCAATTCCCTTCTTAATAAAATGCACATCATAACAATCTCTGAGCAGACTGGTTGTGCAGATAGGACCTATCTGATGAAATTGTTGTGAGTATTCAATGAAATACAGCTTTTAAAATGCTTAGCACAAGGTCTGGCCCGATAAATGCTTAGTAATGGTAGTTCATAAATATAACACTATCTCTGCTTCACTTCCTCAGTGGCTTTTAAACAGCCTATTCATGCGGTATTTGTAAACAGGACACCCCATTTAACTGCTCTACTGCTCTGGCGTAGGTGATAACTCTTATGTGGTTATCACTGCCTTCTGGTACTCAAAAGACCCAGACATAATGTGAAGAGTAAAAATACTATTCATAAGGAAAGCCACTTCCTCATTCATCTACTGAGTTTGGAGCATTTTATCTGAGTGCATGTCTAGCCACTGAGCTTGCACAAAGATCCTCACTGCTCCCACTCAACCAAGGATCATCTCCAGCAGCCAACCAGCCAATGCCTCACCCCACCATCAGACCATCAGACGACCCCTCGCAGGTCTCACACAAGGCCATGTAGGTGCCACCTCTGCCACATGGTCTATAATCAGCTGTTTATATGCCTGTCTCTCCACTGGTCTTGGAGCTCCTTCAGGACAGGGACTGTGTCATTCATTCTTTTGTCTCCAGACTGTAGCTGAAATTAGAGCACAGAACGACTCTCACCAAAATGTGCGGGATGAATACCTGAACCCCCAGGTGGGGCAAGGGGTATAAATATGGAGCTGAGATTCCATTTCTCTTTAAGGCTGTGTGGGGGAAATTCTTGTGAAGGTTCGTGTTTATTGTTTGGGACCTTTGCCAAGCTGACTGATTTCCTTGACTTTGCTTCCCTTTCAAGACTGCAGAGCAGAGATAGTGAAAAGAAATGCTTAGGCATCACACCACAGAGCTATTTAAACAGAATTTCAACAGGAAGAGTTAGGAGTAAGATATCTTCCTAGAGCCATATGATGAAAGCTGGAAACTTTGTCCATCACGAGAGCGAGGAAATATGAGGGTCAGCACTTTAGGCAGAGGCCAGAGGGCTCCATTCCTCTGGGACGTTTTGGCATGGACAGTCAAGCCATGGGGAGGTTGAATTTACCCAAGCAGCTGTGCAGGTTAAACTTTTCTGAGGAATTCTCCTCCTCTGATCTGATCAATAACAGATGTGCACATGAAATGTGGTATGACCAAACCTTCCTGGCTTTCTAGCCTCCTCCCCTCTCCTCCAGCCACTGTGGCTGTCCTCAGGCTCCCAGGCTCCTCTAAGCCTTGAGTGACCTAGAACATTCTTTCACACACTCTGGCTATCCCAAGACTCCCGAACTACTCCAGGCCTTGAGTGGCCAAGACTGTTCTCTTAGTCATTGTGGCTGTCCCCAGGCTCCCAGGCTCTATCACGGATTTCAACTCACTGGACAAGACCCACCAACATCATCCAGGGTGACTTCCTTTTCTTTACATCAGTTGATAACACAGCAGCACCTAGATGAGTGCCTGATTATGCCACTGAGTGCTGTGGCCTTGCCAGGATGACAGAAAGACAGTAACCATCTCTGGCAAGTCTAAATGTATATGGACACAGCTCAAACTCTTGTGTGAACACTTAGGAGTCAAATGACTGGGGCATGTTTTTAACTGTTTAGAAACTGATAAAATTGTTTCAAAGTAGATGTTCCATTTTCCATTCCTGCCGGCACTGTGTGTGAGGTGTAGTTCTATCAACTGGCTTGGTTATAATAATTTGTAGAACCATCTCTACAAGTCACATAGGCATCTGGTCAATAATAGTTTTGCCCTATCAGTTTTGTAACTAAATATCTTCATTGAAAATTTCTGATGAAAATGTTTGAGTCTCTTGAGTGATGAGCTAGTGAGCTTCCTCTGGGTCAGCACTTGGATATTTAAGAGAAATTATTCACAATTGTTATTCACTTCACGTAACTAGGTATGTCACCACATGATTCCAGGCCCCAAAGTAGGTGCTCTTCATTCAATGAATAGATTATCTTTCAAACAAATTCCAGAGACACAACATATACTCACCAAACAAATGCTGAAATAAAGACCCTGCCAATGATGAGAAGCATATGAAGCAAATGCACCTTTAGAGTCAGGTGACAACGCATTTAGTGGCTCCCTGAGGATCATCTCTTCTTGTCTTCCCTTCCATCTGAGTAGCCTATCCCACTTTTGGTGAAACTTAAGCCATTGGCCATATAGTTCTTTATATAAATATTCATTAAGAAGTTGCTATCAGGTGAAGTGGTACATGCCTGTAATCCCAGCAACTTGGGAGGTTGAGGCAGGAGGATTACAAGTTTGAGGCCAGCCTCAGCAACCTAGTGAGGCCCTAAACAACTAAGATGGTCCCTGTCTCAAAATAAGAACTTAAAAAGGACTGAAAATGTGGCTCAGTGATTAAGCATCCCTGGGCTCAATCCTCAGTACAAGATCAAAAAGAAGGACATAAGGAGAAGTTGTTGTTTGAGTAGAAATAATCACTGATTCATGTCCCTAGAGTCTTTATAGTGTGGCTACTTGGCATAGATGTAGGTGAGGAAGTGAACCTGCCACTCTAACAATAGGGAATATGTTCAGGGAATTCCCCTGTTAAGCTCATTTCCAACTGGCTTTGTTTAGCTGGTGCTGTGGGACACTAGAGTCCTTGAAGTTGGAGCCATTGACACTGTTATTTCCTTCATTATGAGCCAAGTCAATAACAGTCTCAAAGAGGAAAAACTCACCAATGTGAGGCCCTCAGAGCTGTGCAGCTTCCTACCACTTGGCTTCTCTCTTGGGTCCAGCTCATTGCAATCCCACCTTTCTTCTAGCTACTCAAGGTCAGGCTTTGACTCTCCTGTGCACAGAGCTGACATGTGATGAGCCCAACTGAGGCTGGAGGATGAGACACAGTATGTTCTAGAGAACCAGCAGTCTGTGAAGCCCATGCATCCTTGGCCAGCCACGTGTAAAACAATCTAGAGCGAGTTCCTCTCTGTGAATACTGCTCACAGCTGCAGAGGCTCCCTTGCTGCAGTCCTTCATCGCCACAGATGCAGCAGCCTCCAACACGAGGCTTATTGTCTTCTAGTTCTGGAAGTGAGAGGTCTGATGCAGGGCTTCCCAGCTGCAGCCAAGGAGGCAGGTGGACAGCTCCCTTCTGTAGCCTCTAAGGAAGGATCCATTGCCTTGCCCCTGTGAGCTATGTGCAGCATTCAGCCCCTCGTGCTTACTGGACTGCTTTCTTGGCAGATCTCAGCTGAGAGATTGGCCCAGTTTTCTAAAGCTATCCACATTCCTTGTCCTGTGGTCCCTTCCTTCATCTTTCAAGTAAGATCCAGTGGCTAGAGTCATTTTAATGCTTCAAATCCCTCTCTTTTCTATTCTTCCTCCTTCTCTCTAACCCAGCCATGAAAGGTATTCTGCTTTTAAAATCTCACGTGATTGCACTGGCCCATGTGGATAGTCCAGGATAATCTCGTAAGCTCAAACAAACCTTTAATCAGATCAATAAATTTATTTTGCTATAAAATGTAACAGATTCACAATTTCTAGGGGCTACAGTTTTATTACCTCTCTGAGCTCATTTTCTGCATACCACACTATCAAAAGGAGTAAGATGTCATTCACTGAAGAAGAATCAAAACAGCAGCTTCAGTGAAGCCACATTATCATAGTAGCACCCTGACTATTAATGAGAATAGCAGTTTTGCAGCAGCAAACTGAGGTAGGAAGGTAGTGGGCAAAAGCTAGAAGGCAGCTCGCTGATCTATCATGCAGGCGAAACTCTGAAACTCCAATCATTTGTATAATAGCGATTCCAAAATACAACAGATGGGGGCAGTGTTGGGCATGCTTTGGCTCAGTGGGGAATGGGAAGCTGTCCTCCAATGAGTCAGATATTCTTCAGAGAGTTTAAGAAAAACAGGTGATGCCTATCATATTTGCGATGCAAGCAGATAATAAGTTCAGAAAAGCTGAGATGAGCCTACCTAGAGAATGTTATGGGGCTCTCTGGCTCAAAGAAAGCCCACATTCCCCAGCAGAGGTGGTTGGAGTAGGGAAACACTGATAACTTGAAGGGACCCCTGAGGCAGACTTGGAATCCCTGCTGTTTATCATTGCTTTTCATTTGCTCTTGTATATATGAGCCCTGTTCTTGATATACTCTCTTTTTTAATACCCAAGACCAAATAGCCACTTAGACTCTACTTTTCACTGGATTGGCAGATAATGTCAGTTAATCTAGGCAGAAAAGACAGACTAGGGCTCAGGCTTTAGAGAAACCCAGAGTGGTCAGTTTATCAGTTTGCAGAATGCAGAAGAACAAAAGGCACCTCATTTGAAATAGGCAGTCTGATCACTGGCATTGGAATGTGGCTAATGGGGAGAGGGGTTACAGGATAGATTAGGATCAGTAGAAAGTGAACATTCTCCATGCCGCCTCCCCAAACCCAGAAGGGGCTGGAGGACAGACTGATGCATACCACATTCCTGACCTGAGCACAAGGACAAGAGCTCCCAGAATGAGGTGTGCAATTTAACCCAGATTAGTCTACAGATGGAGCAGCTGAGGGGGCTGGCCAGCAGCTCTGTAAGACTTGTATCCCCCCATCCCCATCCCTGGACACAACCACACAGCAGTTGTTAGAGTGAAGTCTCTTGGGAAGCAGACAATGTTCTCTGTCCATCCACACCTCCCCCGATAGAAGTAGAGAAGCAAGGAGGAGGCCAAACAGAGTATACGCTCACCATACAAGTTTGATTAATTTGGACAAACAGCAGGATATTTGCATCACAGAAACTTCCTCAGAGTTGGGAGTTTCTAAATCAAAACCCCAGAAAGAAAGGTCACTCTTTCAAAAATCCAGAATGAAGAAGAAAACTAAACCTCTGTATAGTAATAATTATATTAACTGATAGATAGTAACTCATTCCGAGCATCTCCTGACAATTCGTGTCTTGTTATAATTTTATTTAATTTTGTGAAGGGTTTTTTTTTTTTGTCAGTTAAATAGATCTTCTCTTGACGCTTCTTTTACTCTCTTCCATCTCTGCATTCATTTCACATTGCTCATTTTAACTTCTCCCTTCACCCACCATATTTATTTCTTTTTCCTGTTTGCTTTTTCTATTTCTCCCACATTTTTGTACTGGCACATTATGGTTGTGCGTATTGATGGGATTTGTTGTTACATATTCATGCATGCACACAATATAGCAGTAGAGTTTTGCCAGTATCACTTCTCAGCATTTCACCCACCCCAGTTTTTCTATTTTTAAATCCTATCTTCCAATTCAATTTAGTGTACAATCGTTAACTACTAACGTTTTAACTTATTCTATATTATTTCTCTCTTGTGTTTCTTCTTGCTTAGTAGAGTTGTAGAGATCATTAGCATTAAGATTTTTAGTATATGTTCATATATGGTTTGCTCTTAAATTGCCACTGCTTACTTGCAGGCACTCTCTCCTTTCAAAGAGATATTGAAGGTTGAAATTAACACTTTGATTATGCTGACTGGATGTATGGAAGCCAAGATATACTCTAATTCCAAGATTAATTAAAAAGAGATAACTGTTCCCCACAAAAAAGGAAGAAGAATCTGTCTCAACAGAGGCACAAATCCATGACCTCTGAAAGCATAAGAGAACAGGCCAATCTGACACCTCCAAAAATTTATAACTCCCAATAACTGAATCCAAAGGTATTGATATAGATGAAATCCCAAGGAAAGATACATATTTTTTCCACATTTTTACTGGTGCCTTATAGTTGAGCATAATGATGGGATTTGTTGTAAAAAGTTGATTATTAAAATGATTAATGAACAAAAATAAGATTTGAGAAATGAATCAAGAAAATGTGAATACAGGATGTGAAAAAACATTTCAATAAAGAGATGGAAATTCTAAAAAGGAAAAGGTTATTATAAGTTTTGAGCACTTGGTTACTTCTGGCACAGAAAGAAATGCAAGGTTTGCCTTCTTCTTTAACTGGTGGATACAGAATTGGTCGTTTTTCCAAGAAGCTCCTCTCCTACTAGTAGAGAACGGAATTGGGAGAGCAAGTCCTGAGTAGTGGGTGTGCTCACTTCTGGGACATCACTGAGTCTAGGCGTCATCAGAGGACAGAGCCAGAGCAAGCACATCTTTATGTTACCGAGTATCCATGGTTACAGCCCTCATTGCCAGGTCCTAGTTATGTCATTCTTCATCCACAGGGATAATCTTAGTTCCCAGTAACATCAATACATTTATTCATTTACCCTTTTCTATAATACACAACAAAAAAGTAGTTTCAGGAGTGTTAAAAATAAAATCCTGCAAGTTGAAGGTATTTGTGCAATTTCCTTTATCCATAGAGCCAGTCCTCTGAGTGTAAACCATAGAAGTCTGATGCTCCCCTGGCATTTAGATTATTTTCTATCTTGTCTGAGTTTTATGTTATCACTTTGACACACTGTTAGATTCAATTATTTCCTTTTGTATTCAGTTTTTTTGGGGGGTGCATCCTTTTTTTGATTTATCCTTCCTGTGCTTATTTTTGTACAAACAAGAAGATTTACATATATTTAATATTATTTTCACCTCATACACTAAGGGTTGAATATGATAAACTTTTGGCCCTTTGATTTTTTCAAAAAATTAACAGTGTAAGTAAACAGCACTTTACTGTAAGAATGTACCATAATTTATTCAGTAGTCTCTTATTTACATGGTTGTTCCCAATGATGGATGTGGAAAATTACCAGAAGCCACTCAGCCAGGCAGCAAATCCCCTACTCAGCTTTTCAAAATCTACTGACTCTGGCCCTCATCTGAATCTATTGCCTTGGGTCCTTATCAGAGGATCTGCACCCTACTGAAAATCTCAGTCTAATAGCCACCCTACTGAAAAACTCAGTTTAACCAGAAAAAATCCTGCTGTGACTCACCCACCCCAATTCAGCCCACAAAAGATCACCTATCCAAAAGCCAAGTGGCCATTTTCTGCTTGGAAAGTATGTCCCTGAAACTATTGCCATAAATCTCCTTGATCTGTCGAGGTCTGGCTCCTTTCTTTCTGTACCTCGTACCCTCCTTTTCAGCCTCTTTTCTTTTCAGTTGGTGCCAAAACCCAGGACGGGAAGTCGGGACTCATAGTCTCCCTCCCGTTTTCTTCCCACCTCTTCTCCCTTATTCTTCACCTCTTTTCCTTTCACCCAATATTTTCCCATTAAATAGTTTGCCACATGCACTTAGAGTATCTTCACTACAGATACCAATGTGGGATTACTAGGTCACGTGTTCTTTTGCCATTCCCTCTCCATAAACGAGCCACCTCTTTCCATCCATGGAAGAAGGGTATGAAGCCCAAGGCTCCCCAGAAACCTCACCAGGGTCTGCTGCCTCAGTTTTTCAGATACCTGCCTGTGGCCTATCCTTGTATGGCCTCTAATCTCCTTCCATGCACCTGGTTTTATGATGCTTTTGCTTTGCCAGGGATTTTATTTTATTTATTTATATATTTTTTGGTTCTCTTATTCCTCCAGGAAAACTGCAAGCAAGGAGATTATCTTTGCCTTGGAGGTTTTATGTTGACAATGTTTTGAGAAAAGCTACTTATTTAGACTGGTCTGTCCAAGACAGGGATGTTTTGCCTCAAATACATAAACACCTAACAAATAATAACAACTCTAAAAATGATTAGCTGTGAAAAATTCACAAAATATCATGTTGAACTTTGCAAAAACAGAGCCAAATTTATTTTAAGGACCCAGAGTCAGCAAAACAAATCTCAGAACAAGTTTCCGTACCTTGAAATTTTACATGATTCTGTATAAAAAGGAAAATGAGTGTCCAAGCCAGCACCAAAGGTGAAAAGATCAGTGGAAAACAACAGGACAACATTGCACAATTCTGTTCATGTTGGTAGGAGGCTGAGAGAACCCTATTCTTGTAAAAATTGTGTTCTGAATTTTTACCCACAGTGCCATTTATTCTGGAGGGAAATCAATGCTTATAGAAATAGTAGTATATTCAGTGAGCTCCTGGTTTACAAAGACTTAATATTTGCAGCTCTGACTATTGGATGGAAAAGAAATTTGATAATTTTTAATTCCCCTGAGATTGGAATTTAAATTCTGTGCACAGTCCACAGAAGGGCAAATATATATGTTGGTTAGAATGTCTCCTAGCTGGTGCCTGAGCTGTCTCTCCAGGGCTCTGTTACTGTTAATTACAGATACATGCTTTATAGAGAAGAGGTAGATGCTGTGCACTTACATTTAGATTGTTTCCAGTATTTTGCTATTAAATTATAGCATCATGGATAACCTTGTGCCCATATAGTTTTCATATTGTTAGGAATGTATCAGAGAACAGCTCTGTGAGGGGAAATGTGTCTGTAATCAAGTTTATTGGAGAATACGGTGCTGGACAGCTGGGAAGCCCCTTCCTACACTACAGGGCTCCCCAGGGCTTCACCATGTAGCATGCCTTAGGACTCTTCAAGAAGGGAGCTCTGCTGTGTAGGGTTTCCAAACTTGCTTGACCATGGACCCTTCTCTGAGCATCTCTGGAAAGCAGCTGTCTACAGAACACATTTCAGAAGCCATTGCTGTGGTGCCATTTATACATCTGGGGACTCTGGGATCCCTGTCACAGGAACATCACCTGTCCACTCCTCCACCTGCCAGTGGTCAGTTCATCCCCTCCAGAGCCTCCAGACGGTGGCGTTCTTCATCACTGGCAGCATCTCTACTTCTCCTTCACTTCCTCCATGACTTGTTCTCAAGGAAGGTGCTCCAGGACACTGGCCTGGTCCTCCCTCCCGCCCAGATTGACAGGCTCTTCTCTAGGATGGAGGGATTATTGTTCCCATCCTAAATGTCCATCAAACCCCCAGCTGTCCCTGATGTCACCCACTATGGCCAATGGTGTCTGCATGCTGAAGTCCTGCATGAGAATCTGCAGTGTTACCTGCTCTGCTGAGTGAATGTGTGTTTTATTCAAATAATCTCATCTGTCCGTACTTTTGATTTTATATCACAGAATTATGATGTGAAAACATACCCATTTTCCAGAGAACATTCTATTTTTTTACATGCAGAACCTACAGGCCACACAGCCAGTTTGTAGTGATGCCCGGAACATTCTACAGACAAAGAACCCGAAGATTGTACTTTCTATTCAATTTTCTGGTTATTTCAAGGGTGGGGGGTATGTGACTCATTCCTAACAACTGCAGTTGCCTTATTTCTCCTGTGTGCTTCACTTCCCAGAGCCCAACAAGGCTCTCTACTTGAGGGCAGCATTCCAATTACTAGAATCATAGAGCAAGACCCTCCCATGATGGCCACCTCTAATCAGGTTGACTGGAGGCACTTTTTATAAGACAAAGCGATAAATCTGAACTTCTTGAAAAGCTATTATTCATCTCTTCCTCTCTTCCTATCTACTAGAAGCAGAGATGAAGCCTTGTTGCTTGGTGACATTGTCCTCTGTATTCCTGTAACATTGCCCAGGGATGAATGTGGGGTTTTGAACTCGATTTCCTCTCCAAAATCAACATTGTTCAGCATGCAAAGGAGCCTTTAAACATCACAGGCCAAGTCAGCTGACACCCAGAGAGTAAAGAAATTCTTTTCTGAAGGTCAGCCCCAACTCTTCCAAGGTCCCCCTTCTGGACTATGCATACTTGTTTGTCATTGTCAGATTTATCATTTCATAACCTTGGATGCTCTGTTCCGCACTAACATGAGTTTTTCAAACTGTGACATCTTTGAACAAGGTGGAAGGATGCAGCTGGCCACCTTGACTCCTATATTCCAGAAAGAAGCCCACTGTTTGTGGAGAAGCCCCACCTATGCACACACACAGGTGGAGCCAGGGTGGCTGAGGCAAGCAGAGCCAGGGTGGCTGGTGCAGGAGGGGTTTCCATGCCAGGCAGGATGCCCTAACTTCTATCTAGATAGTTTCACCAGAAAACTATCATCCGTTTCCTGCTTTTGTGCTAGCATGGGCCAGTTTTGGTAGAAGATCATAACCTAGAATTAGCTGGGCAGCCTCAAATTATTCTTCTCATAAAATTCTAATATATTATATTATATTATATTATATTATATTTATTATATAATTTTTGTACCAAGACTGAATCCAGGAGCATCTACCACTGAGACACATCCCCAGCCCCCTTTTTAAATTTTTTCTTTGTGAGACAAGGTCTTACTAAGTTGCTTAGTGCTTGCTAAATTGCTGAAGCTGGTCTCAAACTTATAATCCTCATTCCTCAACCTCAGAAATTGTTGGGATTACAGGCATGTACCATGCCTAATACATTCTAAGATATTTTAAGGAGGATTATTTTAATTCCTTTGTTTTGTTGGAGCATTCAAATCATACGGCATGGATCACCATGCCGTACTTGTACATGCACATGATGTAATTTGATCAATCTCATTCCCAGCATCTTCTCCCTTCCTCCCTTCCAGTGATCAGACTGCACTACTCAGCTGCCCTCCCCTCCAGTGCTGGGATTTCCATTAGTGCATTCAAAGGGCATGGGAAGGCTCTCCTCATTGTGGTCTACCAGTACCTGGACACAGCATAACTTGGTGGATTTCCTTCTCCAGGTCTTGCTCTTGCCTCCTCCTCCTCCTCCCTCTTGGTCTCTATCCTCTGTGCTATGGTCCTTCCGTCTTCCTGTTACCCCTAAGGAGTTCTGCAATGCTCAAGTGGCACTGACTCCTCCCTGAGAAGATCCACCCCTGGCTCAGAGCTGCGCTTCAGCTATGTCTCTGGCACCTGAGAGGCTTCAGTTCCCATGCAGCCGTGTGCCCCTAGGCCTCCCTGCTGTCCTTCAGGCTGAGGACCCAAGGGCTGTCACCTGGGTGTGGGACCAGGTCGCACTGCTCAGAGTCCACACCTGGTGAGGGGTGGCAGCTCTCCGAGGGCTCCTTCCTCTGCATAATGAGAAACTAACATAGAAGGAGCTCAGGGCAGCTGTCCTCGCAGGGGGCCAACAGCTTTGAACTCTGTGATTAGGACACAGGAACAAATTTTTTACCTGTCTCACCCGATTGGATTCGCTTGTTTAAGCAGGACATATTTTTGATTACTTTCTAAAAGCCAGGCTGGGTCAGGGGCAATGGAGGAAGTATATGCCTCTTGACAAGGTATCATAGCATGATTCCCAAAAATCATTCCCACATTTTAGTTTAATTAGGACAGTGGCAACTAAGGGACAGCATGTGACACTGGACTAAGCAAGCATCAGGCAGTTGAGTTGCTGTGTGGGACGTGGCCCAATCCTTCTGTGCATGATTCCACGCTGCTGCTCACACCCTCCTGTGCAGACATAGCAGCAAAGTCACAGGCCTGTTACAGCAATGGTGCCTGGCAGGAAGAGCACAGACCGTGGAACCCTGGGATGGGTTCTAGTCTGCCATCAATAGGTTACGAGATTTTTTAAGTTTTGCAATGAGTGGGCCAACTGATACTTCCTACCTGAGAATCTACAAAATAATAAACATATGCTGTTTGCAGCTATGAAGTTTGTAGCAAATCGTTAGGGTAATGATAGAAAGCCAACAGCACACCATGTCCTGCACACATACGTCTACTCTAGACTCAAGCCCCTGCTCTTCATTTCTCTGGCCATGGGAATCCACTTGGAAGGGCAAGGGAATTAGCCAGACCCTGCCAGGATCGGCCTTCCACCAGCACTGGCTGGAGTTGGTGGACACACAGCTCTCTTGCCCCTGCTGGGATACTCTGAGGTATTCTGGATTGTCCCCCAGAGCTCCCTAGAGAGACTGACCCCTGGTTGCCCACTGAAGAGACTTGAAAATCAACAGAGCTTTTGTTGAATTTCTTCCTTTCCCTTCTCAACTCCTCTCTCCCCCGCACTGTTTCTTGGGATCCCCTACACACCTGGCTGCCACATCTGTCTCAGAGTTGGCTTCCAGAGCCCCAACAGAGGACACTAAGCTTCCAGAGCTGTAGTGGGGGAAATTATAGAGCATTTTCTTAGGTGGAAACTAAGGGACACTCCCCTCCTGAGACTTCAATTAAGCAGCATAGAGACACCAAAAGCACATGGCTCCAGAGTCACACAGACATGGATTTGAATCCCAGCTCCACTATTTACTAACTGAAAAGGCTCAGGGAGAGTTCACCCCCTGTAGGTGCCATTTACTAACTGAAAAGGCTCAGGGAGTATCCACCCTCTCTAGGTGAATAACCTAGGTTTACTCTGTGCAAACAGGACCCAGGTCCACCTTTCACTTTGGAAAATTCATATGAAGCAATGTATAAAACGTATCTTGAGTGGACACTGTATATGAATCATATTAAGAACTATTTTCTAAAAGCTTCACAGCTAGGAAAAATTACGAATACTTGGTCTTAAAATAGTGTTTGCCCATATTTAGCAATATGTTGTAACATCACAGCCATCAGGACTGCAGTCAAGTCCTTGGCTCCAGATAGGACTCTTGTGCTAAATTACTGTGTTTAATATTCACTGTTATCGGGGTAATCTAGCTATTTCCAAATGAAAAATATCTAATTAATTGTATCAATTATTGGGCTTTACAGATCCACAAAATTCAGGTTGTTCTTCCACTTCTGTTCTCTGAAATTACCTATTTTTAATCTGAGGGAAGAAAAAGGTGAACTCTTTTCCTCACCATTCGTGTCCTTTTTGATCCATTTGGGATTGTTCCAATTTGTTTCTGAAAAAAAAACCCAAAGACTAAAAGTAATGCTTTGAATCCTGACCAGGTTAGACGATTTCTGATGTGAGCGCTAAGAACAATGCTAATAATATTCTTTTGGGAAACTTCTAACTTACAAAACAAGCAGTACAAGTGGCCAAGGAAAACAAGCCGGGGGCTTTTCAAAATCCAGGGGTATTTTTTTCTCTGTGTTAACAATGGTCAGCCGTCTGGCTACATTCAGGAAATCTTCTGTTAATTAACCAACCCCTGGCTGTTTCTTCCCCTCTGGAAATTCACCAGAGCTGGCTCATTTTGAAGATATTCCCATTAGCTAGTCCTTAAATCCCCAAACAGAGAGAGGATGCTTCAAGATAAGGTGTTGCCAAACAGGAAGGAAAGACCACATCAAAATCCTAAGTCTCAGAATCACCCCGCAGCTCAAGTTGGGAATTAGTGGAATCAGGGAATCCTCTTGAAGTAGAGCAGAAAAGAGAGTAAGTTCATAAACATAAAAACTTGTGCTAACTCTGTAGCAGCTACTCTTATTCTTTGGTTAGAAACTATTCCCTTTCCATATGGTGGGGACTCCAGGCCTTCTGCTGGCCCTCCTTCCTCTCTCAGGGATGTCCTTCACCAGGAAGGTGAGAATGCATGGGCCCAGGCACAGAAGCAAAAGTGGTTAAAGTCTTCCATGTGAAATTAAAGGGCATGGCAGGGAGGACAAGGGACTTCCAGAAAAGCGTTGATCAGGCAGGAACATTTGGCGCCTAGAAGGGGACAAGTCAGCATAGGAGTTGCAGTCTGGGCTGTGCCTGTGACCCCACCCTCTCCTTTCTTTCCTTTCCTTTCCCCCATGGAGGGGTAGGGGAAACATGGCCTAAGAGGGAGGTTCTCAGGAGGGCCCCTGGAAGGCCAGGTTGGAAGCAGAGCAGGCCAGGACCACTCAGCCACTTTCCCAGAGCCTGGGAGACTCAATGGAGCCCTCTCACTGGCCTGTGTCTTGGGGAATTCTGACTCAGAAGGGGCTAATAGTCAACAGCCCCAGAGAGTCAAACCTCGCCTGGTTTCCTCTTCTGCCCTGCCCAGGTAGGCGCCCCTCCTGAGATCCTGGCAGTGCAAACACAGGGGCAGCTCAGCCTGCTCTTTCCCTCAAGACCCCTGCTGTCCTGGGGCCTCTCCAGGAGATGCCAGTTTGTGGCCTCTTCAGCCACCCTGGAGAGCTGAGGAAAGCCTGCAGCTCCCAGCACCCCTCAGAGCAGAACCATGGGGAGCACATGGGGAGCTCCCTGGCAGAACGCAGGATAACGGCGAGGGTGAGTGGATCTGACCTCTGGTGAAAACCTCTGTGTGTCTCATTACCTTACTCAGCAGTCTCTTCCACTCCTCTCTCCCGCCCTTCCCCTGGTACTGAGTTTCTCCAGGAAGCTTTCTCAGTACACATTTTCCACAATCAAGCAGCCCTTTGGCCTTGGAGGGAACTTGCTTTTGAGCTGGGAGCATCTGGGAAGTAGGTCTGAGGGTGCACAGCTCCTTGCAGACAGTTGGGCCTGCCTGGCTGCTGCCCCTCTGTCTGCTTTCTCTCTGTTTGCTGTTGTCCCTGCAGAGCTCAGAACAGGGCTGGACACACGCAAGCACTCATCAGGTCAGAGGTCAGAGTCCATGGCCCTGGATCAAAGTTGTGCATGAAGCAGGGACACTTTACCACTGGGGTTATTTCTATTTACATCTTTGAATGAAAGAAAGGCAAGAGATAAACTACATCCTTAGCTATGAAAAACCAACCCATCATACCACCTGGATTATCTAGAACAATTTACACCTTACTGCTACTTACAATACTTACAAAATGCTTATCAGGCACTTCACTGATATGTCAGGTAAAATTTGTCTGAAGGTTTGGCTGCAATGCATGTTTGACTGTGCGTTTAAAAAAATGGCAGAGCTGTTTTCCTTATTTGTTATGAAAGCAAAATAAAACACATAGAGGTTGTGGGTGACCCCAGCATTGTTTCCTCTCCTGAAATCTGAGTCCACTGTGAGTGATGAGCTTACAGGTGTGGAGTGACAAGTGGCATGTAGCAATGTGAAGTGGGAAGAAGAGCTGGAACAGCTTCAGGATCCGGAACACCTGGGACTAGAAAGGGCTAACCCTGGGCTTTTTGCTCGGGGTTGAATCAAATTAGTGAAGTAAGGTTTTTCTTTTTGTAGTCAGTGTTTTCACTGGAATTTTCATTTTCTTTTCCCATTTGTTTAGGTCTTGGTATCTTTGTGAACACAGAAAGATGCAGAACATACAAGACAAGAGAACAAGGAGCCCCTTCCTGAC
This sequence comes from Aplodontia rufa, assembly GCA_004027875.1. Taxonomy (NCBI): domain Eukaryota; kingdom Metazoa; phylum Chordata; class Mammalia; order Rodentia; family Aplodontiidae; genus Aplodontia; species Aplodontia rufa. Next base: position 47,508 of record PVKS010012499.1, read on the forward strand.
ATGCCCCCATGTTCTGAATTCTTCTCACTGTAATATAGAAAGTGGTCATGGCAAGGATTGGAATATGTTGAAAACACTAAGAAGGAGATAAAAAGTACCCAAAAGCTTCCCACTCGGAGGTGGTCTCTGTAAACATTCAGGACCGGCTTCCATTCTTTGCACATTCACATTTTAACAAGATATTTAAATAAAATTTGTGTGAACTAAATATGGGCATATGTTGTCTTTAATCCTTATTTTTTCACAGTACAAACTGTGAACAACTACATCTATTTGCCTTTTATAAAAATTTTTGGAAATAAGGTGGTATTTTGAATATTTGAGTGGAAGAAATTACTTTCCCTAACTTAGCCATGGCCAGTGTGCAGAGCCTGAGGAATGACACTGCCTTTTGGTCATTCCCTGGGAGACAGTGCACAATAAAATGTGTCACATTCGTGGGTGAAAGTGGGAGAGAAAGTGAGTGTGTATCCATGATTGACAACTACAGGTGAGAAAACTGAGGATGACGGATCCCGGACGGCAGAAACCCTTAGTCTGCCGCCACAATTGCATGAGCAGCACCACAGTACACAAAGTTTTAAAACAACTTAAAGACCGAGACCTTGTGCTGTAAGAATTAAAAGTCATGCATCTGTGCCTTATTAATGAAAGGGCATGTAGCAAACACAGACAGGACAAGGGAGAATTCAATCTGAGGGAAAGCTTCTGACATCATTGTAATATTTAGAGTTGTGGATATTCCCGGGAAACTTTTTGGACAGTGTTCAGGATTTCCTCCGGGCTGTATTTGGACAACCTCCTGTTCCTCAGAGGAAGTGAGCCCTCCTATAAAGCAGAGTCCAGCAGAGAGGATGCTCAGCAGTGCTTGGCTTGGCTGACTTCACATCAGAACCGCCTGACAAGCAGGAGACAGAGGCAGCCGCAACGCACCTGAGCAATCTGAGCCCAAGGAGCACCGCGCAAAACAGTAAGTGCAGACTTTATGCCACAGCAGCCTGGGCCACGGGACAGATTTGTCAGTAGGAACAGTTGTGCAAACAGCCTTCAGGCGAGGGATCTGTGCAAGCTTTTATTGTACCATGCTTAATACCTGTCTTGTCCCTTTCACCTAAAAGAGGAAATAAAATATTGTACTTATTCATTCCAGTAACCGCTTTCAAATTCAGATTGTGCATTGGAATCTTTTACCTAAGATTTTATGATGGTTCCTTAAACTTCAGGCTAGAATGGTTTGAGTAACTGGCTGCCTGACGGTTCCTTCTACAATTAATTGTACATTTTTACTCCCCAGGAAATTACTTTACATCCACTGGTGAAAAGAATTCTGGAAGTGATGATTGTGTCTTGGATTCTCTCCACTCTCGCTTTTGGTAAGTCAAGGTCATTGGATGGGTCAGGGTTTCTCATGTCTTCCCTAGTGACACCATAGACCAGGACATTCTTCCTTGTGAGGGGCTGTCCTGTGCATTGCGGGACATTTAACAACATTCTTGGCCTTCCCCTGGCATTAAGGAAATTGATTTTTAGTGTCATATTTCCAAATGTGCAAAGTACTGATCAAAAATGGCCTATGTAGACCTTGTGACAATGCAGGAATATTTTAGTTTATTGTATTGGGGCTCCTTAACAAATTTTCAGTCAATAACAATCGGTCTGTAGTGGGAAAATCATATCAAAGTCTTAAAAATACGATTTTAGGCTGTGAAGTGCCTTACAAAGTATGTGGTGGCTCATATTAAGGTCTCAATACTGCAGAGAACAATCAGCACAACAAGCTGTTATGACTCTGAGAACAGCAAAGCCCCTGGGGGTGGCCAGCCCCAGAAGGGCTGCACAGTTAGTGTTAGTTTCTTCACGTTGCCTCTTCTTACTTCTGAAAGATTGAGAAGCTTTTGTCTTCCCAAACCCAGAGCAAGTCATAAATAAGACAAGATCCAGTCTGAGGAGGACTAAACTCTGCCATTCTTTCTCATTCTGCCTCTAGTGCTCCTTATTAAGGAGGGTGCAGCCTGGTCTTACCATACCTCCAGGAGAAAAATGACTTACGATGAGGCCAGCGCTTACTGTCAAGAAAAGTACACACATCTGGTCGCAATTCAAAACAAAGAGGAGATCGGGTACCTGAACTCCACACTGAGCTATTCTCCAAGTTATTACTGGATTGGAATCAGAAAAGTCAAGGGTGTGTGGGTCTGGGTGGGGACCCAGAAGCCACTGACTGAAGAAGCCAAGAACTGGGCTCCAGGAGAACCAAACAACAAACAAAAAAATGAGGACTGTGTGGAGATCTACATCAAGAGACAAGAAGGCTCAGGCATGTGGAACGATGAGAGATGCAGTAAAAGGAAGCTGGCCCTGTGCTACACAGGTAGGAGCTGCAGGACATTATGGGCATCTTGACCACTCAGTAGAGCAACTGGTCTCCACTGCGGTCACTGTGCATTCTCAAAGATGTGGATTAAGAAGTGTGTGTCACTGCTGAGGGATCCCTGTACTCTCTGCAGATGTAGGCAAGTGTGTGTGTCCATATGTAGTATGAACATGTGTGGGGAGTTCTATATACACAGGGAATGCGTATACAGACACAGTGGTATTGTATTACTTGTTTATTTGTCATTGGGAGACTGTCCTCAAGTTTGTGGTGAAGGGAATTTTCTGCGTGTGGGACCACTTACAGTGATCCTCCTGTCTGTAATATTGATATCAATGTATAAAAGAAATGGACCTGGAATGCAGAGTAGGCTTTTTGTGAAGCAGCTCCATTAAAATCCAGGCACCCAGTAACACATGATGTTGGTTGCCCGCTGCTGATCCTAATTATTCAAAGAATTCCTTGCAATCTCCATGACCACTGTCCCTTGGATTGTGTTTCTGCAGCTGCCTGTACCCAGGCATCCTGCAGTGGCCACGGTGAGTGCATTGAGACCATTAACAACTACACCTGCGAGTGCTACCCTGGCTTCAGTGGACCAGAGTGTGAGCAAGGTAGGTCTGCTCTCATGTCCTCCTTAGCTTGAGACCAAGGCGCCATCTCCTGGGCTAGCTGGCTTGGTGGGCGGGACTGCAAGTCTTCCCTTCCCTGGACCTTGTGGTGACCATAGAGGCTAAGAGCTGAGTCTATGAGCTAGACCAGTCTGTGCCTCAGCACTTATAATGGAGGGCTCCGGTGCAAACAGAGCAGATCATGGGATCCCCATAGCATGCTCAGGTTGCCAATGACAGAGATACCCTGTATGGACCTGAGTGTAGTGAAGGCTTCCAGGTCACAGCTTCGTCATGTGGAATGGAGGTGGTAATAGCTCCAACTTCACAGGCCATAGTCATGGTGCCTGGCACACGGGAGCATCCAACCCGCAGCAGTTACAGCCCAGTCTTCGTCCCCCTATCTGAGGTGAGAGGTGGCCAGAGCTGACTTGGGTCCCTTTTCTAGTTGTGACCTGCAAGGCGCAGACAGTCCCTGAGCATGGAAGCCTGGCCTGCACTCCATCTTTCGGGAACTGGAGCTACAATTCCTCCTGCTCTGTCAGTTGCGACAGGGGCTACCTGCCAAGCAGCACAGAGGCCATGCGGTGTACATCCTCGGGAGAATGGAGCACTCCCACACCCACCTGCAAAGGTAAGGCTCCCCAGCCGCACAGGCCTCTCCCATCTCCCCGCTCCCCCAGGGTCTCGCCCAACTACTTCAAAACCCCAGGGAAGGCTCTTTCTGTGGTCATCTTTAGTAATCTTGTTCTCTCAGCCAATGTATATGGTGAATTTGTAACCTGTTTGATTTTGAGAGTGGCCACACATGAAGATACAGCCTCGGTTTCTGTTGGATTTTAAGATAAAAACTACCGCAGAGCTCAGGGCCTGCTTGCCTTGAGACCCTGCAGCTGTGTGATGCAAGCAGGCCTCTGAAGGGCTCACTCTTGCCTTCCAGCTGTGCAGTGCCCTGCTGTCCCTCCGCTCCTGAACGGCTCCGTCAGCTGTGCCCCTTCCCCTGCTGGACAGCTCACCTACAAGTCCTCTTGCAGCTTCCGCTGTGAAGATGGCTTTAACCTACATGGCTCAGCCCACCTGGAGTGCACATCTCAGGGAAAGTGGACACACGAGATCCCCTCCTGCCAAGGTATGGGTGAGCTCAGACGTGGGGGGTACAGGTCACAGGTCTTATAAAATTGTAAGCCTCAGGGTTTCAGGGCTTTGGGCCTAATTGCCTACATGCTGAGTCCTATATAGCATTTATGCATTACTTATTGGTGACTTTTAAGCCCTTTAGAAGTTTCCAGCGGATTTTGCCTGACCTTCACCATGTGCTTGTCATTTGCAGTGGTACAGTGCTCAAGCCTGACAGTTCCAGGGAAGGCCAACATGAGCTGCAGTGGGGCGCCCGTGTTTGGCACTGTGTGCGAGTTTGCATGCCCTGAAGGGTGGACGCTCAATGGCTCTGCGGCTCTCACATGTGGCACCACAGGACGCTGGTCTGGGACGCTGCCTACCTGTGAAGGTGATGTATTGGTGGATGCTGGTTGTCTGGTGACCAGAGAGAAGCAAGGGAATTCTCTGGCTATAGCAGTTAAAGATCCATTATGTCCAAATCAGAATGGTTAACGAGCTGTGTGCATTTAATTTTATGGAGAGAGGAAGAAAACAGAAGATGTGGCACATCATGGGATGGGTAGAATTCTGACAAATGGCAAAGGAAGACCCGGCAAGGGAAAGGGAAGAAGGAAACAGAGGCAAGGAAGAGGACAGGTTCAGTACAGTGTTAAGCAGGGCAGTTGTGGAGCAGTAAAAGTGCTGAGCAGGTTAGATCTCTGCCTGGTAGGGGTGGCAAAGCCTCTAAGGCAAGTTGGGACAGATCTCAAAGGCCTGTGAAGCCATCTCTGCCTCAAGTATTTAACTAGATGGCTCTTCTGCTCCTAGGAATCAGTGTAATAGAAAAGGCCAAATAGATGGGACAGAAAGACTCTAAAGCCAATTCCTTCTCATGACGATTCCTCCCCCATGTCGCCTTAGGTCCCTCCGAGTCCAGCATTCCCTTGGCAGCTGGACTTTCTGCTGCAGGAACCTCCCTCCTGGCATTGACATCATTTCTCCTCTGGCTTCTGAAATGCTTTCGGAAGAAAGGTGAGGCAGTTTATGAATAAGCTTGAAAATTATTTCTGAACACATTAATTTTTTCTCATTGATGAATCATGGTATCTCTTGCACATTTATACAGTAACTATAATCTAGTTATCCAGAAAAAATAACTTGTTTATAAATAAAGGAAAATCCTGCCAAAGAATTCATAAGGCAGCTCCAAATGGGAAGAATTTAGTAAATATAAAAGTAAGCTGTGTTAACATCCCTCAATTCCAGGGGGCGCTATTTGCATCGATTTCTGTGTGGTGCCTCTGGAACTTTGCAATTATATTGGCATGATTCCTGGTCCTAGGGAAATTGGTGAAATGCTTCCTTAAAAGACTATATGGAATACAGTCTTAAATTTGGAAATATTTCCTAAGGAGTACATAAACACATATATCTAAACTCAAGGTTTGTTTAGCCTAAAGATAATTCAATTTTTTAAAAACTACATTCAGACATTTAGGTAATAAGAAACTTCACTCTTCATGTCATAAAAGAGTGAAGAGTCTGGCAGCCTCAGTCTGTGCTGGCTGCTGTTAGGAAGCGGCTGGACCCTTTGGGTGGTGGTGCACTTTGCATTTACTTTAGTTACCAGGTTGTGTTCCTGCTCTGACTGTTACAGAGCCCACAGGACACTGAGTTTGCAAACCCTGATGATCAGGTCAAAGTGTCTGGATTTAGACTAAATGAATGGTTTTCTTTCTCTTGCAGCAAGGAAATTTGTCCCATCCAGGTAAGTTGCATTCTTGTACATAGCATGCCTGAACATTCTAAACATGTTCCTCTCTTCATGCTGGAAAGCAGTGGCTTATAAGTGCCCTCATGTTTCCCACAGCAGCTGCCAAAGCCTTGAATCCTATGGAAACTACCAGATGCCTTCTGACCTCATCTAAGTTCAATGAAATCTGGTAAGACTTGAAAGTGACATGCCATGAGGGAGTGTCTGCCCATCCTTGGAC